>JBCEWC010002380.1:0-34771 GCA_038996855.1 Solanum aculeatissimum
CGGAGTTTTAGATATAGCTAAAACAAGTTTCCGGTAACTTCCGAAGCACATTTTTAGGAACTTTTTGGGTCGTTTCACTTTTGTCAAGATAGCACTGCTATTATGAGACACCTCAATCGTCTCACACTCTAGGGTTCATTCTTTGACATCAACTCTTTTATGAATTTGGCATATCTCGACATCTTAGTCAGTGCCTCAACCAATGGGACATTTATGGACGGCGAATTGAACATAAAAAGAAAATTTTGAAATTTGGCGACCTCCTCTTTCTTCTTCAATCGTTGAGGGAATGGAGGATCAATCTTGACTTGAGATGCTTTCAACCTCACATCTAAACTTGAATTTTTGGGGAATGTTTTCTTGACATTCACAACATCATCCCCAACCTTCTCTTTTTCATCACTTTCGGGATTGCCAAGAGCATCAACACTCCCATCATCAGTCATACTCTCATCAACAACAACATTCACTGCACCCTCATCTTCTCCTAATTCATCTGTGTCCTCCATATCAACAATAGTAGGGGAAGTCTTAGTACCTTCTACCACTCTTCCACTTTGGTTGGTAATAGCTAAACACTGTTGGTCAGTGCCTTTAGGATTTGCCACTGTGTCACTAGGCAATCCACCTTTTGGCTTTTGATTAATATGAGCTGAGAGATTCCCAAGTTGAGTCTACAAGTGCTTAATAAAAGCTGAATGAGATGTTACTGTTTGACTCAGTTGGGAAAAGTCAAATTTCATCTCCTTCGAGACTTTGTCGAGCGCCTCAACTTTGTTCAAGATTTGGGTTAGCATATCCTCAGTTCGAAAGTTCTCCAGATTCACCATAGGGTCAACAACTTTCACTATATCATGGGGTGGAACATACCTATCCCCAACTCCATCACGATTTCTCCAACCCCTAACTTGAGGTTTGTTAGGCCAAGCACGATCTCTCCATCCAGCATTATTGTTGTTCCAATATTGATTCCCGAGTGGCCTTGGAAACGTCGGCCGAGAACGCACCATTTTGGTTGCCTATATAATGGACCTCCTAATAGTCACCACCATCAAATGGTGCATTATGAAACATCACATCACTAGTAGCTCCAACAACATTTACACTTTTACGATATCCTCCCATGACATGCTTAGTCAAGAGGTCAAGTTGAGTTAGCATCTTTACCATGTTTTCATCCCTCTCTTGATCTGTAGTGAGTTGTTCCTTGGAAGGTCCCGTATGACTTGAAGGTACGAGGTCATCCCTCGTGTACCATGCTCTGTTGATTTTTGTCATGCCATCTAGGAGGTCACAAGCTTCAGTGAATGTTTGTGTCATAAGTCCTCCTCTCACAAGTTGGTCAGCTACCCCTTTATTAACCGCATCGAGGCTTAAATAGAAGTATTGCAACAACATATGGTCTGGAACTCCATGGTTAGGGCATTGAAGTACAAATTTTCAAAATCGAAGCCATGTCTCATGCAATGGCTCACCTTCAATATGTTTAAAGTTCTCAATACTTCTTCTCAGCTTTATCATCTTCGAGGGAGGGAAAAATCTTTCGAGGAACGCATCTTAAAGTTCCTCTCGTGAAGTAATAGAATCAGGAGGCAACTCAGCTAGCCACCTCACAGCCTCTCTAGTGATGGACAATGGAAATAGCCTCAGTCTAATGGATTCTTGATTCACCCCCCTAAAGTTGAATAGGATACAAACATCAACAAAGTTTCTGAGGTGCTCATGGGGATCTTTGTGTCCAAGTCCTCCAAACATTCCCTTCAGCTGGATGAGTTGCAACATAGAGCTTGTCACGTGAAAATTAACTCCTCCGACCAATGGGGTTAGTCGGATAACACTTGTGCTTCTCACCCTGCATATCAGTAGCATCTCCAACATTCTCACCATGGGCACTTCTATCGTCCCTTATCATACACTTATGTTTCACCAACTAAAACAAGAAGAAAATAGTAAAAATAACTCTAACTAAAAGAACAAAGCTCAATAAACACTTCAGTTATGAAAACGATGATTTCCTAGCAATGGCGCCATTTTTTATGTCGCTCAACCCGACTACTCAAAGGAAGCAGGGGCGGTCATTATATGCATAATAACCCAACTTAGAGGTTTGGGTCTAATCCCATAAGGAATCTTTGTTCAAGATTTAAAGTGATTCATTGGACTAAGTAATTATAGAATCGAAGAGGGTTGTAATAATTAAAAACAGGATTTTACTATATACTAACAAAGTAGAAAATTTATCAACTAAAGAAGGAAGATGTTGGGGATGTGCAAATATGGGAGTCGATCTACTAGAAGGGTCTAAATAATTGACTAAATGAGTTGATAATGAGTGAATAGGCTAGGTTGCTTATAACCCATATTCAGTTACGACACACGAGTGTTTCATATGATTCAACAACGAATTCATACGCAGATTGCCGAGGACACACTTGGCCTAAAAAGTCATAGCAAACCCCCTAATACCTTGGCCATTGAATCCATGATTATGGATTTCAACTTAAACCCCGAAAGGTTTTCGGCCATTACATCCATTCCACACTCTAATCACTCCAGTTAAAGCAATAATCAGAGATCTAAATTAAACCCCAAGTTTCCAACCTTGAAATTATAGATTAAACATAGGAACAAATGTAAATTCACTCAAATCAATACACATAAGTCAAAATACCAAAGACCCAATAATTAAATCAAGAACCCATATCAATAGCATACCCCCAAAATAGAGATTTTAGCCACACATGATAGAAATTAGAAATTTAATACCAAATATTGTAGTTGAAGTCACGGGTAACAAGATTGAATAGAGAATAATTGAATATCACCAGGAGATCTACTCAAACTTTGCTTCCCAAGAGCTTGAAAACCCTATCAACCCTTGTACTCTAAAGAAGGAATGTTCTATGTAATTCTCTCTCTAACTAAGAAGAATGATATCATCGGCTATGTACAATGTCCTTTCTAATTTGCTTAAATAGTCCCTGCAAAAGTGTGAGAGTTTGTGCTACGAATTACCAGGTCAAGGTCGGCCATCGCCCAGCACTCCGGCGATGCACCGAATGTGCACTTGACTTCTTTCCTCTGCATCCTCTTAAGGCTCATTCCTTTGCAACATTGGGTGATGGTTTTTCGTTCCGTCAATGTGGTTCAGCGATTCACCGAATATCCCATCTCATCGCCTTCTTGTCATCATTTTGTGGATTTTAATACTGCAACTTTAGGCGGTCTTTTGAGCCATTCGGTGATACGCCAAATATGTTTGGTGATGTTGATTTTGACCGCCTTCCTGACTTAAGTTTGATCCTTGGTTGTTGTAATGCTAGGCGGTCTCTCTGGGTGTTCAACAGATTGTCGAGTATGTAGGTGACATCGCTTTTCTCTGCTTTTCTGACACTTTTGTTTCCTTTCCAAGATTTGTCAAGTATCATCCATTTGTGCACTTTTAATTCTATTTCCTGACATAACAGATGCATATTCGTTAGAGATTGAAAATAATAGCATGCTAAGGACAATATTTCTTTGCAAACTAGTCCCAAAATGAGTCTGAAATATGGACTCATTACCCATTCGGTGCTCAGTCTTTCCCACAGAATACATTTGAAAATATATGCATAATCACATGCATTCATAAACTTGAAAGCATAGCATCATCATATAAGAGTAGCTCATCTAAACTTGAGATCCAACATGTGAGAATGGTCCTTATCATAATGAGATCCATCTTTTGGTGAGAATTGTCCCTATCACCATCTTTAGCATTCATAAGGGGGATTCATAACTTCCATAAACTTGTAATTGAACCCTCATCATTGGAAATCATTCTTCATTAGGAAACTCGATATGATAATTGGGTGGGTGAGTATATACAAGCTTTAAATCATGAAACTCATGAGGACTATGCACCAATGTAAAGAAATCCATCAATTCAAATCATTCTTAAATAACCCACCTCAATCATACATATCATCTTTCAAGCTTAAACATGAAAACACGAAATTCATCTCATAAAATCATCAATCTCATAGTATCTCATGGTATCATAACTTTCATAACTTAGAATTTCATAAAATAGTTCATAATAGAAAACTCTTGAAATCAAATCATGCAATTTCATTCAATAGATGAAGATTCTTAACAAAAGGCATGCTTAATAGAAGTAATAGGAAGTACCCATAACAAATTTCCATTGAAACTTGAAGGAACTTGTAAAATAGGTTTTGGGACTCCATGGGTGGAAGAACCTATGGATGATAGACTTGAAGAATCTTGAAAAACCTCTTGGAAGCTTTGTCTTCAATGGAGGAGACTTGAACCCAACGAATTTGGAAGAACTTGATGGACCTATTTTAGAGAGGTTTTGAGAGGATTTGAGAGTGTTTTGAGAGAGATTTATGGCTAAAAATAGGAGAACTTTTGAGTATTTACGTGTATAAAGGAGTTGGGATAAGTTCCAATTGACTTCACTTTACAAAAGAAAAGTTTGGAAAAATCTACACACAGAGGAAACAAGGGCGCGACGCGCCTTGGTTCTCGGACTGTGTAATTTTGCGCGAACTTCAATTTTTCTCCTGTTTTGGACTAGGAATGAATTTAGGCCACTTTTGTACTATGTGGGAACAAGTGAGCGAGGTGGATTGGTCACACACTCTTCTGGAAAGTGCAATTTCATGTTAAAAAAAAATTTGATACAAGTGACCTAAAATTTGAAGGTGACCCTTTTCCTACACATTTTTGCCTCTTGAAAAGGAATACAAACTCGAATTTGCCAAATAACACACAAATTTTAAGATATTCAAGATACTCCATAAGGACATTCTGAGTCGCATTGGGTGATGTTACATCAAACGACCAAAATGCCCTTAGGATCCCGAAAAAATATGACGATACCGCTCCTAGGCCTAATTTCACCTCCTGAATCCAACAAAACAATCAGAATTCCAATTCGAGTATCCGAACTCAAAACATTGATTAAAATCAAACTTAGCCAATTTTAAACCAATTTTTCCAACTTTAGACCTTATTCCCACATACGAATTGTGAATCTAATTCCGACATTTCTACTAGACCAATTTTCACATTTCAAAACTGATGAAATTGAAAAAAATTCATTTTGAGAGTCGAAACTCCAAATGGTATGAAAACTCACTTTTTGAACAACTTAAGCTTTCAAAACACAAAAACTCACATCATATGCTACTACCCATCACACAAATTAGCTCAAATAAGGTTTGGGGCAACGAAAGGAGGGGCAAAATGATAATTTTTATGGAAACTTCCAAAAATGGCTGCTAAGGTCATTACACCAAAACTTTACCCTAAATATTTTTCAAATGATTGAATCACTCCTCTGTGGTTGTTGGGTCTTCCATTTCCTTTCAAGGATGGTGATTATATTTCTAGGATATTTAGTTTGGTCCTAATTTTAGTAAGATTCTCTTCAATAAGGAATCTTCCTTTCACTTAGATTTGAAAATAACAGGTAGAGCATGGGTGTCTAAATCAAGAACACGAGAAGGGGGATGGGCTAGAGTAGCCAAATTTGGAGCCTATTAAATGAGTCCTCATATTATTATCACTGTTTGAAGAAGAAATTGATGAAAAACAATCTTCATCTTTATTCTTTGAATAACCCGATAAATTTTCTTGTTTTCAGATGTGACTATAAGCAATATCTAACTGAATTTACCTCTTTTTGGATTGGTAAATAAAATCTTGCTTACACCCAATCCCGTAACTTGATTATGTACAATATATGATCACTAAGAAATCTTCAATTTGTAAGCCAATTTCCTAGCATGCTCGTCTCATCCTTAGTCAAACAGCAATAATGCAACTATCAAAAACTGGAATCGAGAAAAAGTACTCAATGGAGAGATAGACCTAAATAGGATGCCTCCGAATGCAAGGTTCTCTTTTTTTTTTTTTAACTTTGTTATAAAAGGATGGCAGTCTCAAGCCAGGACCTTAGGTAGCAATAGCAGAACCAGCTGAACACCCTAAGTTTGTTGAGAGATCCCATCTGCATCACTTTCCACACCATCATTAATTGAGTTAGCAGGAAATGCACTCTCCATATCGTCATCCTCAAACAGTTCTCCATTTTTTAGAACATGAGATGGATGGCTCTCGCCATCATTGGATGACTGATCCGCTGCAGCCAAACTGTAACTTCTATCCCATAGATCCTGTGTTGTGTCAGTTGACAATGTGGCACCATCATCGGATGACTGATCAGCTGCAGCAAAACTGTAGCATCTGTCCGTTAGATCCGTGGAGCCATCATCGGATGACTGATCAGCTGCAGCCAAACCGTAACTTCTGTCCTTTAGATCCTGTGTTGTGTCAGTTGACAGCATGGTGCCATCATCCGATGACTGATCAGCTGCAGCCAAACTGTAACTTCTATTCCTAAAATCCTGTGTTGTATCAGTTGACAGAGTGGCGCCACTATCGGATGATTGGTCAGCTGCAGCCAAACTGTAACTTCTATCCCTTAGATCCTGTGCTGTGTCAGTTGACAGTATGGCGCTATCATCGGATGACTGATAAGCTGCAGCCAAACTGTAACTTCTATCCCTTAGATCCTGTGTTGTGTCAGTTAACTGCATGGCACCATCATCAGCTGACTGATCAGCTGCAGCCGAACTGTAACTTCTATCCTTTAGATCCTGTGGTGTGTCAGTTGACAGCGTGGATACCCCACTCTGGACAAAGTCTGCAGCTCTTACCTAATAAAGATGTTTGCGAACTTCATTAATAGCTACATTTATCCAGCTTAAACATATGAAATAAATCAGCAAAAGACAAAGAATTTATAGCAGCTCGGAGAGTCGCAAGCATAATCAATGGAAACAAATAAGCTCATGTTTCAACTCCTTAAACTGTGAAGCCAGCAGAAACCTTTTACTTTAACAAACTCCCATGTATCTGTCCTATTTAACACGGCCAAATGTGGATGCTTAGGAAAATAGACAAATTAGAACCTGTTTTGGACATTGATACTAATATGGTACAGGTTTAGAAACAATTAAAAGATATTTACTAAGGAGACATTTAGAATATAAAAATTTTCTGCAAATATACTCTCCCGAAATGGTGGTAAAGTTTAAGTTAAAGTAACGTGGACGCGCTAAAGGAATTAAAAAACTATCAGCTTTAGAGACCACAAGTTTGGAGTGTCTTCTCTATTGAGCAAAAATCAAATTTTGAGCCTTAAACCTGCTGGGCCAGATATCTGGAATCAATTAATCAGCCATCTTTCTCATTTGCAATTTCAGAAAGAACAAAAAGATGAAAAGGGAAGAGCTCAAGCTAGTGACCCCTTTTCAGTGAAAGTTCAACCAACACATTTGCTTTCTCAATTTGTATTGAACTAACATTTTGGAACTAGTTTCTTTGAAATTAAGATCTGAATTTGCTTGGATTAGACTGCATTTAAAGAATAACCTATTAGAAAAATAAATTTGAGCTGGTTTTGCAAAAAGTGATATGATACTCTAAACCAAACAAGATAATTAAACATTATTTATAGACACAAAGAACTTCAGGAAAAAGATTAGAATATATTTATTTCCTTTACTCTTTGGTATTTCATTCTTAAAATTGCATAAAAATTATAGTTCTAGTGCTTACAGGAAATAACTTGTAGTTTTAATTCAATTTTCTCATAAAGGATTTTTAAGAATCAAGTTTATTTTTTTGAAGTTGACTTATAAGGGCAAAATTCTTATATGCTTATTAATTTTACTTGGCATATTCTGTGTGTTTTGTACGAAGGAAAATATTTTCCATGGATAATGTTCTGGGATAATTTTAAATATATATGATAATCTAATCAATTTACAACAAATATAGTCATCTTTTATTTATATAAAAAGTAGCGAAAAATCATAGGAAATATACTGTGACAATACGATATAGCTTGCCAAAAATTATAGAATGCATACACCAACTATACAATATAAATTCAGGAAATTACACGGGTACCGTTCAAATATATTCGTCATGAGTATTTGCCCTCCAAAAGAGAAGTCTTACAAAAATGTCCTTTCACTTTAAGTTGAATCAAAGTACATATTTTCCCCTCTACACCTTAAATATCTTTTAAGCAACTCTCCTTACTGAATTGCCTCTCAATTTTTTTTTCTCATTCTTTATTTTTCCTTTTTTTAATTATTTTTTTCTTCTCTTTTGTTTCTTCATCGTTTTTTCTTTTTCTTTTGTTTTTTCTTTTCTCTTTTTTTATTTTCATTTTCTTTTTTGCTCTTCTTTTGTTTTTTGTCTTTTGTTCATCTATCTATCTATATAAAATCATTTGAGTTACATTTTTCTTTTAACATAAAAGTATTGCGTTCTCCATAAGTATGATTCAGTGAAAATGGTAGTAGAAATTGTTGTCCATTAAGCGCAACTTATTATTTTTTTTGAGAATTAGTACTGTTAAAACGCAACTTATTACTTGAAAGTCCTTGGGCTATAAATCTTGCCTCTAAGGCAAGATTTATAAAACATCTCATAAAACAAGACACAATGTGATAGTATCAAGTTTTACCCATAGGAAGTAACTAGCTATTTTGAAATTCTTGGTCTAAATCTTGCCTCTAAGGCAAGAATGAGTTATAAAGCATCCCATAGTTATTCATAGTGAAATAGTATAAATTATTGTCCATGATGTTAGAAAGATGGACAACTCACAAATCAGGAATTAATGGTGAAGGATTGTATACATTAATGTTGTAAATAAGTGTAATTATACAGATTTATTGTAGTAATAATATACATAAATATTATGATAGCATAGCAGATTTAGAGAGATAGCATAGCAGATTTGGAGGGATTTAAATGGTTGATTTAGAGGGATAGAATAGATGATCTTTTGCAAGGACCCGCAAGTTAGGAGGTTAGAAATTTCAGAAGAAGTGGGACTGGAAATGTTGTAGGTTAGATGTATGAGCCACATTTACGGCACGTGATTCAAACCATGGGTCGTAAACAAGGTTCGTGGATGGGTCTGGCCAAGATGAAAACTTAACCAAGTGTAAGGGTCTTTACGGTAGAATGGGCCCATGGTTGGGTGATTTGAGCTGGTAGAAAATATAGTTTCTGAAGTTGAAATACGAACAAACAGGATGACTCGTACTTAGGTCTACGGACCGTGGTTAGGTCTCATAGATAGGGTACTGAAATGGTGAAATTTTCGTAAGTGTTGGGTCACTCTGCGGATAAGTCTACGACCCATAGATCAGACTATGAGTCAAATATGGGTCTTGTGGATGGGACGTCAGAGACCAAGTTTTAGAAGTTTTCCCAAGTTAAACAGGACAAAACCTATAGTACGGTTTGTGGTTTGGTTTACGACTCGTAATTGGGGTCGTGAATTGAATTCCGACAGTTTTAATAAAGGACAATTTTGTCCATTTCCCGCACTCTAAGTATAAAACTACGTCGTTTTTGGACTCTTTTGCCTCCCATATCAGACCCTAAACCCTCTCAAACACTCTTATTCATTTTGTCCCTCATTCTCTCAAATTCTCTAAGGCAAGAAACTCTCAAGGCAAAGCAAGGGCAACGATTAGGGTTTCCATCCAAGAGCTTTTTCCTCCAACTTCTTTAAGCCTTTCCTTAAGGTAATTTTCAGGTATGTGAGTTTCATTTGTGGGTACATTCCACCCACTAAGTTCCTCAATAAATTCTTTTACCTTTTCTTTAAGTTCTTGAAAATCTCAAGTTGCATGAGCATGATTTAAATGACGTTTTTACGATATTTTTACATGTATTTTGATCTCATTGATGTAATGTTATGATATACCATGAGTTACTATGATTATTGAGTTGATTGCTATGGTTTCATTACTTAGGGCCTCCAATGTTGATGTGGGTTGATCAATCTTAATTCTAAAGTTACATATTTTATCATGTTCATGCATTGAACCATTAAATCATATGGTTTCAAGTCATTACATAGGCCCACTAAGTTCATGATGAATTTGTATGATGTTAAGGATAAGGGGGCTAAAAGTAAATTTTAAAGCTATGAATGTTGTCAAAGATGTAAGCATGTTGTAAGGCCCTTAACAATGTTTATGATGGACCCTCAATGTGAAAAGTCAATTTTCACTTGGGTGTTTTCCAAGACACTTCTATGAGATTGCTACTTATGATTCTAAGTTATGTTACATGACTATGCTTATGTTTTCTAAAGTATTCCGTGGGATTGACTTAGCACCGAATGAGGCATTGAGGTGGGGTTTGGTAAGGGAACCCTAGTAGCAACCCCTTGTCCCATTAACTATGTGCGACCATAGAAGCCTTTGTAGGCTAGGCTAGTGGATCCATGAAAGCCCTAATGATAAAGAAAAATGCATGCTTAAGTTGACGAAGTTCGACCTAGCAAGTGGTCTCGCCGTGCTAACGGTGGGGGTTATGTTGGATTCCATGTAGTAGCTCAAATGGTCTTATATATCGGTTACGGTTCTTTCCTACAAAGTTTATGATTTGATGTTTTCATTCTATCACATGTGTTTTCATATGATACATTGGTTCTTACTTCATATTGAGCTTTATTCCTTGATCATGTTTAAACATGTTTTCAATGATGACATTGCAATTTCATGCATGGAGACTTCTAAATTTTATGAATGATGGCATTACAATTTCATGCATGATGACATTACAATTTCATGTTTGCATTGCATCTCACATATATAGTGCATTCCAACGTCCTAACGCATATTTTGCCTACATGATATCATCATGTAGAGAACAATGTTCCACCTCCTTCACCGGCTCGTGACTAGCATTTTGACAACCAAGACTAGTAGCTTTGGTGAGCCCTTATTTCAAAGATTTCACCTTTTTCTTCATGCTTGTATCTATGAGACATTTATGTAGTATGAGTTATTGTTGGAGACTTTTACTTTTTATCTTATTTTCATGTTCTTTGTATTTGAAGGGAACCATGACGATACTTTGGTCCCCGCTAAGTCTTAAAGTAGAATGGTATGTTTGGCCAATGAAGCCTTTCGGTTGAGATGTTACCTTGATTTCTAAACTTTGAATGTTTCCTTAGTCCTATTCCTCACTTTTAAATTCTGCACTATAAGGAGGGGAGGTCGCGTATTAGGATAGAAGACTACTAGGTTTAGTAGGGGTAGGTGGATGTATGGCCTGTGATATAGTAGGTTACTAGGATTAGTCGTGTTGTTATTATTCGTCTTATATTTGTTATTTTTATCATATTTACATACTATTATTTGTTTTTCATTATTAGTTGTTTTCCTTTTTTTCTTTCTTTTCCTTTTTTTCCATATCTAGTATCTTTTACTCATGGGGCTAGATTTTCGAGACGAGGGTTTTTCGAAACAACCTCTCTATCTCTATGAGGTAGTGGTAAGGTCTGCGTACATTTTACCCTACCCAGACTCCACTTCTGGGATTCCACTGGAATGTTGTTGTTGTTTTGTTGTTAATTACCTATGAATGCTTAACGAATGCTAAGGGGCTTGGGTGAGGTACCACCGGGTTCCTTATTTGTCGTGTTACGACTAGGCCCTAAGCTCAGGTAGTGACAAACTTAGTATCAGAGCATGAGGTTTGAAATGTTCCTCGGATGTCCAACATACCACGCTGAGTAGTCTTGTTCACAGTTGTGAAGCGCGCCACAATCATGAATGAGAGGCTACGAGGTGTTTGGGAAACTTTCCCTTCTTCATGAATCATGTCATGCCTTTAGAATTTTCTAAGATTTTCCCTATCTAACGACGTTCCCTTTTTGCTATTTGTAGATCATGCCGCCAAGAAGAGCTCAATTACCTATGGAGGTGAATGAAGACCAAGCCCCTCCTTCGTTACCTAAAGAGGTGAATACAGATCAAGCCCCCTCTTGTGCGATAGGAGGAGGGAGTCACACATGCGAAATTCCGAGCCACTTTTGCAATGTTGGCCAAAGTCTTGACAAACCAAGCTAACCGGGAGGTTGCACTTTCTCCCCAAGCACCTTCACCAACAAGGGTCCGGGACTTTATGAGGATGAATTAATCGGAATACCATGGTTCCAAGGTTGATGAAGACCCGATGAAATTCATTGATGAGGCATATAGGATCGTGGCCTTCATGGGAGTATCGTCGGAAGAAAGGCTGAGCTAGTGGCCTATCAACTCAAAGGAGTGGCAAAGGTTTGGTATGATCAATGGGTTGACGAAAGCGGTGATGGAGCAGGCCAAATAGAGTGGGAAGAGTTCAAAAGGGCATTCTTGGATCGATGCTTCCCGATTGAGCTTAGGGAAGAGAAGGTACAAGAGTTCATAAACTTGAAGCAAGGACATATAAGTGAGAGGGAATACTCCCTCAAATTTACAAAGCTTTCCAAATGTGCACCGTTCATGGTGGCAAACCCGCGAGCTAGAATGAGCAAATTTATCTCTGAGATATCGGAATTGGTATCCAAGGAATTCAAGACCACAATGCTCGTGAAAGCGAAGGACATTTCTCACTTGATGACATACGCAGAGCAAATTGAAGAAAAGAAATTGAGGGAGCATGCTAGGGAGTCCAAAAGGGCTCAAATGGATGGTGGTGGATTCTCTCACCAAAGGAGTGGTAGCCATGGCAAGTTCCAAGGTGGCCAAAAGCAAGTGAGCCAAGTGTCAACCAACACTCCTCAAAGACAAGGGGACTAATCCTAAGCCGCAAGGAGGGTCGGGTGCACAAGTTTCTCCCAATTGTGCCAAGTGTGAAAGGCCCCATAAAGGAAAGTGCTTAGCCAGCTCCAATGCATGCTGCAATGTGGCAAGCCCGGTCATCATGCCAAGGACTGTAGAAGCGATGGTACTAGGCCTCAAGGCCAAGGTGGACAAGCTCAAGGTGCTCCGAGAGCTAATAGGTTCTATGCTTTGCATGCCCGTTAAGAGGTTGAAGAGACTCCGGACGGGGTTACCGATATGTAGAAAGTTTATGATTTTGATGCACATGCATTATTAGATCTGGGAGCCAATTTGTCCTTTATAACCCCATTTCTTGCAAATAGATTTCATGTATCCCCCAAAGTCCTAAATAAGCCTTTTGAAGTTTGTACTCTCGTAGGAGAGTCCATCGTTGCGCAAAGAGTCTATAAGGGTTATCCCGTGTCCATTTTGCATAAAGTCATTTCTTGTGACTTTATAGAGCTTTCTATGGTCGATTTTGATGTCATACTTGGGATGAATTGGTTGCATGCTTCCTACGCTTCTATAGATTATCGAACTCGTAGAGTCAAATTCCAATTCCCAAATGAGTCGCTTGAGTGGAAGAATAGTAGTTCTTCATGTAGAGATCGGTTTGTTTCTTATCTCAAAGCCTGTAAAATGATTTCCAAGGGATGTATTAACTATCTAGTAAGGGTTGGAGATGTCACATTCAAAGTCGTCTCTCTTGAGTCAGTTCCCAGTTCCCATTGTTAATGAGTTTCCCAATGTCTTCCTGGAAGAGTTACCCGGTGTTCCTCCTAAAAGGGAAATAGACTTCAGCACAACCCTCTAGCCAGACACTCAAACTATCTCCATTCCTCCCTATAGAATGCCCCAGTGGAGTTAAAGGAACTAAAGGAGCAATTGAAGGATCTATTAGAGAAAGGTTTTATTAAGCCAAGTAGGTCTCCATGGGGTGCCCCAGTGTTGTTTGTGAGGAAGAAAGATGGATCACTCTGAATGTGCATAGACTACTGACAACTTAACAAAGTTACCATCAAGAACAAGTATCCACTCCCTAGTATTGACGACTTATTTGATCAATTGCAAGGGGCCAAACACTTTTGCAAGATTGACTTGCGGTCCAGTTATCACCAACTAAGGGTGAGGGAGAGTAACATCCCCAAAACAACTTTCCGAACAAGGTATGGACACATCGAGTTTGTGGTAATGTCTTTTGGTCTAACCAATGCACCGACAATCTTTTGGACCTCATGAATAGGGAGTTCAAACCCTACCTTGATATGGTTGTTGTGGACTTCATCGATGACATCTTGATCTACTCTCGGAATGAGGAGGAGCATGTAGAGCATTTGAGGGTGGTGTTGCAAACTTGAAGGAAGAGAGGTTGTGTGCTAAGTTTGACAAATGTGAAATTTGGTTAAAAGAGTTGCCTTCCTTAAGCATGTGGTGTCGGGTGATGGAATCTGTGAAATTAGAAGAAGAGGAAGAAGAGATATTGGGAATTCAGTTGATTCAATTATTCCCTCAAGTTGATGGGCTTAAATAGCTGTTACAAATAATGTAAATAAGGAAAGAAACTAATAAAATATTACACAATCTCCTAACTTATTAGGAAATGTTCTCATATCTACACTATCTAATTATACCATATTTAAATATTCTCATATCTAAACTATCCAATTATACCATAATTAACACTCCCCATCAAGATGGAGCGTATAAGTCATATGCTCCTAGTTTGCCACAAATATAGTCAATTCTAGATCTGTGGAGTGATTTTGTGAAAATAACCGCCAATTGATCTTTTGAGTTGACAAAACTCGTGACAATGTATCCAGACTCGATCTTTTCCCGAATGAAGTGACAATCTATCTCAACGTGCTTCGTTCTTTCATGAAACAAAACATTAGAAGCGATATGTAGTGCAACTTGATTGTCACAAATCAATGTCATCGGTTCAACTCCTCTTATCTTCAATTCTTGGAGAAGTTGTCTCAACCATATAAGTTCACATATAGCTAGTGGCATAGCTCGGTACTCTGCCTCTGCGCTTGATCTAGCTATGACAATTTGCTTTTTACTTTTTCAAGATATTAGATTGCCTCTAATTAGAACACAATATCCTGAAGTAGATCACCTGTCAAAAGGAGATCTTACCCAATCTGCATCAGAATATCCAACAATGTTGGTGTGTCCCTTATCTTCATACAATAAGTCTTGTCCTGGAGAGCTTTTGATATACCACAGGATGCAAATCACTGCATTCCAGTGACTGTCACAAGGTGATTGCAAAAATTGGCTAACTAGACTTACAACAAATGAGATATTTGGTCGTGTGATTGTAAGATAGTTGAGTTTGCCACCAAGTCTCCGGTATCTGCTAGGATCTTTTAAAGACTCCTCTTGTTCTGGAATAAGCTTAGCATTTGGATCCATAGGACTGTCCACATGTTTGCAATTCAACATACCAGCATCCTCCAAAATGTCTAAGGCATATTTCCTTTGTATAATAGCAATACCATGACCAGACTGTGCCATTTCAATGCCTAGAAAGTATTTCAGCTTGCCCAAATCCTTCGTCTAAAAGTGACTTGAAAGATGTTGTTTGAGTTGAACAATACCTTCATGATCATCTTCTGTGATAACAATATCATCAACAACAACAATTAAAAAGATATGTTTGCCATGAGATGGATGCCTATAGAATACAGAGTGATCAACTTTTGTTTGGATCATTCCAAACTGTTGGACAACTCCTCAAAAACGACCAAACCATATTCTAGGAGACTGCTTGAAACCATAAAGAGATCGACAAAGTTTACAAACTACTTTAGACTCCTCCTGAGCACAAACCCGGGTGGTTGCTCCATATATACCTCTTCAGCAAGTTCCCCATGGAGGAATGCATTTTTGATGTCTAACTGAAAAAAGGAGCCAATGATTCACTACTGCCATAGAGATCAGAAGACGAACAGAAGCCATCTTGGCAACTGATGAGAAAGTATCTCCTTAATCAATTCCATAAACCTAAGTGTATCCCTTAGCAACCAATCTCGTTTTGAGACAATCAATAGCTCCATCCGAATCTACCTTAACTGTGAATACCCAACGACAACCAACTGTGGTTTTGCCTTCAGGTAAAGGAACAAGCTTCCAAGTACCATTATCATGCAAAGCAGTCATCTCCTCAATCATAGATGAACCAGAGCTTGTCGCGTCTCATAGTCCCTCTTTGCTCTTGAGCTTGAAGAGCACTGATTAATTCACCTAATGAGAGATTGCTCAAGTCCTTGGATTCTTCGAGAGAGAAAATCTTAGATTCAAACCTCTCAGGAAGAGTCACTAGAACTTTCTCCACAGTCCGTTTGTCCGTAAATTCTTCACCAAGAAGTCTAATATATTAACAATTAAGGAGATTCGATCAGCATACTTACTGATTGTTTCATCCTCTTGCATATTCAGGGACTCAAACTCTCTTTTCAGGTTCAACACTTGCATTTTGACTTGTTCTATCGCTGCCTTGATATTCTTCTTTCAACCTGTCCCAAGCCTCTTTTGCTGTTTTACAAGCCATGATTTTGTAAAATACGAAATCTGCCACAGCGTTCTGTATAAGCGACTTGGCTTTAGATTTCCTTGCCTTCTCTTCATTGGTGGATTTGATCTGAGCCAAAGTAGGATTTGCTAGTATAGCAACAATTGATTTATCTTCTGTCACAGTTTCCTAAAGCTCATAGGCTTCTAGAAAAGCTTGCATTTTCATGGAACAAATTTGGTAATTTTCACCGGTGAAAGTGAATGGTGGATTTAAAGGTTGGTTGTTGGATGCCATTTGTGCTACAGGTTGAAACTTTTTGGTCCCGTAAGATCAACTAGAGGCTCTGATGCCACTGTTAGAACACTAAATACTCTTAAATTGAACCAAGTGTAAAAGCACAAAGAAGAGGTTAAAGTTCCAGCATAACATTAACATGGAGAACATCTGAATTTATACAAGCAAAAGATAACTATTTCCTATCTATTAGCCACTTACAAAGTGGATAAAAACTGAATAGGAAAATGTCCCACTAATCAGCCATAATGGGCCACTAATTCAGAAAATAAGCAACTATGACTGAGTCTTTTGCTAGAAAATCGGAAAGCACTAAACTAAAAACTAAGTAAAAATAGTAAAAACACTAAGCTGGAAGTTAAGAAATGCTAATTGGCTAACAGTTTTCAGTTAGAGTATGATTTTGCTAATTACTCTCAAGGAGGTCTTTCTGTTCGGGATTATTATTCTGGATTGCAAAACTTATGGGCTGAATTTACAGATATTGTCTATGCCAAAATACCTACTGAACCTATCTTTGTGATTCAGGCAGTTCATGAGCAAAGCGTGCAAGATCAATTTTAGATGAAATTACGCCCCAACTTTAAGAATGTTCGCTCTAACTTGATGAACCATGAACTGTCTCCTTCTTTAGATGTTTGTTTCAGGGCATTATTTTTTAAGAGCAGCACCTTGTCACACAAACGCTTTCAGGAAAGAAAATAATCTCACTGTTGCATTTGCTGCTCAAGGTAAAGGAAAGAGCAGGGATATGACTAGAACTCAATGTTACAGTTGCAAGGAATACGGTCATACTGCTAGTAATTGTGGCAAGAAGTTCTGTAATTATTGCAAACAACAAGGACAGATTATCAAAGAGTGTCCCATGCACCCTCAAAATCGTAAGATCAATGCCTTTCAAGCTGGGATGAATGGTTTCACAATTGATAACTCATCTTCCGGGCAAGTTCCTACTCGTGAAATGGTACAACAAATGATTGTGCCAGCCTTTTCAGCATTGGGACTACAAGGTAATGATGTTACATCTAATTTTTTATTTGTTGATTTGGGTGCTTCCAATCATATGACCAACTCAACGAGCATACTAAAAAATGTTCATAAGTATCAAGGTCCATTACAAATACAGATTGCCAATGGTAGTAATTTACCCATTACCAAGGTTGGGGAATGGGGACATTACTCCAACTTTCAAGGATGTTTTTGTTTCACAAAGCTCTCAACTAGTCCTATTTCAATTGGACAATTGGTAGATAACAATTGTGATGTGAATTTTTCTCGTAATGATTGTCTTGTTGCAGGATCAGGTGTCGGGGACGATAATCGTTAAGGGGCCTAAAGTTGGATGACTGTTTCCTATACACTTTACCATTCCTCCTCTTCTATCTTTTGCTTGTACTTCTATCGCTAGTAAGACTGAGATTTCACATAAGCGTCTAGCACATCCAAATTCTATTGTCTTGTCTTATTTATCAAATTCTGGTTTGTTGGGAAATAAAAATCAGCTTTCAACTTGTAAATTATAAAAAAGTAAAACTCTTCATTTTCCTAATTTTGGTAGTCGTGCTACAAAGTGTTTTGATATCATTCATAGTAATGTTTGGGGTATTTCACCAATTGTTTGTCATGCTCATTTCAAATACTTTTTGACATTTATAGATGATTATAGTCGGTTTACATCGGTATATTTTCTTCGATTTAAATCTGAGGTATTTTCCATCTTCAAGACTTTTTTGGCTTACATTGAGACTCGATTTTCTACGTGCGTCAAATTATTAAATCTGATTCTGGTGGATAATGTCTTATGAACTAAAAAATTTCTTGTTTGAGAAAGGAATTGTCTCACCATACTCTTGCCCATATACACCACAACAAAATGGAGTTGTTGAGCATAAAAATCGTCATCTTCTAGATGTCACTCGTACTTTATTGATTGAGTCTTCTGTCCCATCTAAATACTGGGTGGAAGCTTTGTCTACTGTTGTCTATTTAATTAATAATAGACAGTCATCTAAAGTGCTAAATTTAGAGTCTCCATATTTTCGTCTTTATCACCAAAATCCTAACTATAATAATTTTCATACATTTGGTTGTATTTGTTTTGTGCATCTACCTCCTTCTCAGCGCAATAAACTATCTGTACAATCAACTAAATGTGCTTTTATGGGTTATAGTACTTCACATAAAGGTTTTATTTGCTATGATCCATTTTTTGGCAAATTTCGTGTTTCTAGAAATGATGTTTTCTTCGAGAATCAGTATTTCTTTCCTACTCATATTGAATCATCTTTTGTTTCTCTTTTTCTTCCTACTTTTGAGGATTTATCTTCTTCTTTTAAGCGGTTCGCACCTGAGTTTGTGTATGAACGACGTCGGCCAACTTTACTCCATCTCAAAATTGATCCACCACCTGTAACCTCACCACAATTAGCATCTGAGAATTCTTCAAGACCTGATCCTGTTGAGCCTACTTAGCGATCTACTCGAGTATCTCGTACTCCCAATTGGTATGACTTTTCCTCTACTTTATCCCAACATTTTTGTTTCAACTTGTTACTCACAAGCTTCCAAGCATGAATGTTGGCAGAAAGCAATGGAGGAAGAACTTTTGGTTCTTAAAAAAAATAACACATGGGACATTGTTTCATGTCCTTCAAATGTCCACCCAATGGATGTAAATGGATCTATTCAATTAAACTTCACTCTGATGAAACTCTTGATAGGTCTAAAGCTCGATTGGTTGTTCCTGGTATCAGACAAAACTATGGTATGGACTATGAGGAGCCTTTTGCACCCATAGCAAAAATGACTACGGCGTGAACAATTATTGCCATTGCTGCTTCACAAAATTGACCTCTTTATCAAATGGATGTCAAAAATGATTTTCTCCATGGTGATCTCAAAGAAGATATTTATATGAAACCTCCACCTGATTTGTTCTCATCACCTACATCAGATGTATGCAAGTTGAAGCGGTCTTTGTATGGATTAAAACAAGCTCCTAGATCTTGGTTAGACAAGTTCCGGTCTACTTCACTAGAGTTTTCTTTTGAACGAAGCAAATATGACTCATCTTTATTTCTTTGAAAAACATCTACAGGTTGTGTTCTTCTTTTGGTATATGTAGATAATATTATAATTATAGGAACTGATTCTTCATTAATCATTAGCCTTCAACAACAGCTTAAAGATTCTTTTTATATGAAAGATCTTGATACTCTTACATAATTCTTAGGTTTGGAAGTTCATACACATCAGGCGTGTTTCTAAACTAACACAAATATACTCAGGATTTGATTTCTTTGGTTGGTCTTTAGGATTCCTCCTCTATAGATACTCCATTACAATTGAATATGAAGCAACGTCGCAAGGAAGGCGATCTTCTTCCTGATCCAACTATATTTCAATAGTTGGTTGGGAGTCTAAATTACCTTACTATTACTCGACCTGATATCTCTTTTGTAGTTCAACAAGTTAGTCAATATATGCAAGCTCCCTGACATCTCCACTTGGTGGCTATTCGTCGCATCATTCGGTATCTTCTAGGAATATCTACTCATGGATTGTTCTTTCCTCGTGGTTCTCCTATTCGTCTTACCACTTTCAGTGATTATGATTGGGTGGGATGCCCTGATACTCGTCATTCAGTCTGCATCTTTCTTGGAGATTCATTGATATCTTGGAAGAGTAAGAAGCAAGATCGTGTGTCAAAATCTTCAACAGAGGTTGAATATCGATCCATGTTTACTGCTTGTTCGGAGGTTGTATGGCTTTGTGGATTACTTGCTAAGATTGGATTTCCTCAAACTCATCCTACTCCTCTCCACGCTGACAATACTAGTGGTATTCAGATTGCTACTAATCCAGTTTATCATGAGAGGACCAAACACATCAAAATAGATTGTCATTATATACGAAAAGTTGTAGATAAAAGGAGTCATTACTCTTCCACATGTGTCTAGTAATCTTCAAATTGCTGATGCATTACAAAATTCCATGGCACGACAAAGTCATCAATTTCTAGTAGGCAAATTGATGCTTCTTGATCCACCAGCATCAATTTAAGGTGGATGTTAGCATGATGGACAACTCACAGATCATGAATTAATGGTGAATGATGGTATACATTAATGTTGTAAATAAGTGTAATTATAGAGATTTGTTGTAGTAATCATATACATAAATATTATGATAGCATAGCAGATTTGGAGGGATTTAAATGGTTGATTTAGAGGGATAGAATAGTTGATCTTTAAGGATAGGAAAACGGATCTTTAGGGATGTCTAATGTGTATACTCTCTATATAATGGAAAGACTCTCACTTTGAGAGGCATTTCAACAAAAATCTTGACACATGAGACATATTTTTGAACCCCCAAGCTATGTTCTACTTCTAAGGCAAAAGTTAATGTGTGTCCCATAAGTTAGACTTAATAAAAATGGTGTAAAATGTAGTCCATGAGATGCAACTTGTTCTTTGAAATTCTTGGGCTAAGTCTTGCCTCTAAGACAAGAGTTATAGAGCATCTAATAAATCAATACATAATATAGTAGTGTTAAGTCTTACCCATGGGGCTTAACTTGTTTGGAAGTCCTTGGACCAACGATTCTTACCTCTAGCGCAATAGTTAATAGAGTATCTCATAAATTAAAACACAATATGATATTGTCAAATCTTGTCTATGGGGCTTAACTTGCTGTTTGGAAGACTTTAGGCTAAGAGGCAAGAGTTATATAGCATATGATAAATCAAGAAACAATGTAGTAGTGTCAAGTTGCCAATGCAGCGTAACTTGTGAAGTTCTTGATCTAAGTCTTACCTCTAAGGCAAGAGTTATAGAGCATCTCATAAGTCAGACAGAGTGAAATAGTGTAAACTATTGCCCACGAGGCATTTTTTTTTAACCCCTGAGCTATTTTCTGCCTTTAAGGCAAAATTAATGTGTTCCACACAAGTTAGACTTGGTAAAAATGGTGTAAAATGTTATCCATGAGGCACAACTTGTTCTTTGAAATCTTTGGGCTAAGTCTTTCCTCTAACGCAAAAGTTATAGAGCATCTAATAAATCAATACATAATATGATAGTGTCAATTCTTGCCCATGGAGTGTAACTTTTTATTTGGAAGTCTCTGGACTAACAATTCTTACCTTTAGGGCAATAGTTATAAAGGTATATCATAAATCAAAACACAACGTGATATTGTCAAGTTTTGCTCATGAGGTTAACTTGTTATTTGGAAGTCCTTAGTGTTAGCATTTGATGGATTTTGATAAATGCATTTGCAGGAATATTCAAAGAGAAAAGGAGGACACCATATCAAGATAGCCTTAAAGGAGATATTCAAGGAATGACAACTCAAAAAGGAAGGATATAAAAGACAGTCAACTGTTGGCTCAAGACACGGACTCAAGAAGGAAAGAAGATCAATCAACCTCAATAAGAAAGAAAGCATATCAGAATCGCAAATCTAAGTATCTAAAACGGAAGCTTCAGATTGCCCAATATCAAGGAAGTAGTTGTACCAACTCATGGAAGTTCCTCAATCAAGGAATCTTACAAATCCTTAATCGAAAGAAATTCCCTTGAGATTCTCCTAAAAGAGCTCCAATGGCTACTTCTCAAAAGCCGCTATATATATATACACACATACATACCTCCTCGCCTTAGTGAGAAATAGATACACTTTGCTTGAAACTAGAACAAAAATTGTCTTGCTACTTACAAAAACATTGTACTCCTAGAATGAACATTTGTAAAAGAGATGAGAAAGAGAATACTCTAAAATAGTTTATACAGGTAGAGGTGTGTCGAGTGGAAACTGATCTGTGAATCAGTAGAAAGAAGTGAAGCACTGTAAAATTCCCTTATCCTTAACAAAGCTCTAAAGAAAACCCTTGTAACCCAAGGGCACTGGATTAGACACCACTCTCGTGATCCGAAACAATATAAAAAGTATGTCTCCTTTTTATTCCATGTTATCTTTGTCCCCCCGCCGATTATAACTTAGGATAAGAGACTAGTTATAGAGCATATGATAAATCAAGAAATAATATAGTAGTGTCAAGTCTTGCCTACAAACATAACTTTTGAAGTTCTTGGTCTAAGTCTTGCCTCTAAGGCAAGAGTTATAGGGCATCTCATAAATGAGGAAAAAAAAGAAAGAAAGAGAAGGAACATAAAAACAACGTAAGAAAAAACAAAAAAAATAAGGAAAAAAAATAACGTAAGCAAAATAGAAAGAAAAAAAAAAGGAAAAAGAAGAAACAAAAAGGGCAAGTCCAGTGCACTAAAGCTCCCACTATGTGTAGGGTCCAAGGGAGGGCCCTACCACAAGGGTCTATTGTATGCAGTTGATGGGACTGCTCCTCCCTTAACCAGAAATCTCGGGTTCAAGTCCTGGGTATGAAAAATCTTTGTAAGGGAGTGTTTTCCTATTTAATCCGGAATAGTAGAGCTTCAATGTGGATACCAGACACCGAGTGGGAAATTTAAAAAAAATACAAACTTCCTTTGTTTTGTTAGATTTGGAGGGCAATTATCCAAGGAACTTTCATTAAATGACTGGAAGCTATTTTTGCAAGACTTTTCTTATGGAGGGCAAAATATCAAGAACAACTCTTGTTAGAGGCATTTGTGCACTTGATCCGTATTGGTTACTTATACATGAGTTATACACTAAATATACATTATGATACACTCAAAATTAAATATACCTTAACTATACATGAAATATATGCTAATTATACATGCCTATACAGTGAATGGTCATTTTTTTTGGTAATTACTTTGGCCGAATGGCTATATGCTGTAATTATCCCTAATGTTTTCCTAGAAATGTTTTGTTGGAAAATAAGTAAGGTTCTTGTTTTCTAGTGTCCGATAAAAAAGCAAAAAAATATTATCTCAAAATTTATGTGAACTTATATGGGATGGGGTAGAGAGTGGGAGTTCGGGTGGTGGTGGGTGGGATGGTCAAGGGATGGAGATTATGGAAATTCGGTGGGTGGGGAGGACGCAATGAAGAATGTCACTTATATTACTTGTTTTCCCTACTTTCATTAGAGAAGTCATTTTCCTCATTTTTAAGAAGCTAGCTTTTCTAGAGGAAATGTTTCTAAAACATTTTGACCAACCAAACATGAGAAAGTTGAAAAACATTATTTGGAAAATATTTTCCTCCAAACCAAACACACTCTGCAGCTTGTTTTGTTTTTGAGTTTCTACGAAAGGGTTCGTGCAGAGAGAACACTATATATACTTGTTAAGTAAGGGAATATAAACGGTTAAACTTCACGGTGGGATTTGGTGGTTTTATTGCGATAACCTGGAATGTTGGATGCTTGGATACTAAGGAATATTACACCATTGAATCACTATCAGGCTGAACTGCTGGTTCACTTCTACAGCCTCAAACTAGCCCATCAACAGAACCTTACCCCTCTCCAATAAATCTTGATGCACAGGAGGTCATCACTCCTTCACTAGCATAATGTCTCAACATATAGCTCACTCATCACTTTTAAACTATTGCAGCTACTTGCACATATTGCTAATTAGTTCCTTGATGGAGCATGCCTACAGAAAACAAAATTGGGTAGCAGACAAGCTGGAAGAATATGAATGTGAAGAGGTCAACGACAACTCCATCAATGTGTTTGACAACCCTAGACTTTTTGTCAAGGACACACTGCAGGACGAATCAACGGGAAAGAATATCTTCATCAAGGAATAGACAACCCCAAACTTTTCCCCCTTGTAATGACTTTTCACAAAGTTGCCCCTCCCATATCCCTTTTTGTACAGACTCGCATACGAGTCCCCCCTTTTTGTATCACACAAGACTCCATGTACTTTTGGTAGTTTATTAATATAATCATTTGGTTTGGACAAAAAATAAATATCGGCTAATACACTCAAAGATTTCAGACCATGAAAACCTAGTTCACCTCACCCAAAAGTCAACTAGTGGTAGACCATCAGTATTGGAAGGAATAGATGGTAAACTTAATGTTCCAACACTTGTAAATTCATAATTAATATTTATTCAAGCATGTGGAAATAAAGCATATATATATGTATTCTTTAACGATTGGTACCTGCAATGGTTTCATAACTTTAGACACTTGATCATCAGATTTATCAACAACCTCTTGCGCTTGCAGCTCCATAGAATCTCGAATAAGTTGACTTAGAAAAGTTACATCATCAGACATGATACCAAACCCTTTTAGAAGTTTAGAGCCAAGCTGTAAACTTGTCTGCAGAAAAATATATAGGCATGATCAGAATTCACAAATAGAAAAAAGGAAGAATTGCCATGGCATTACCTCTGCACTTTCAAGAATGGCATCTGTTGCTCCCACTTTCTTCAGATCTAATAAGTGCATCACATCCTGAGCTCGTGCATATATTGGTACCTGTAAAATTGATATTCAGTCGAGAAACAGAAAAAGGCCAGAATTGAAGACCCTGACCTGACACTATGATGAGTCATAAGAACCCATATGTATTCAATGTATCCAACACCAGAGATGCACAAGAATAGTTACAGTTTTATACTTTTCTTCTATGTAAACTTTTTTATCCATTTTGAACTGGATTATCCTCGCTTCAATTTGTAAAATTGAACCTTCTCTCTAAATTTTCTATTGCAGCCCGATATCCACAAGAAGGGATGTGGGGAAAAGTACCGCTGGAAAGGCTAGTCGAATTCTCTGGACAGCTTCTGTGGTCCTTTCTTTTCCTCTGTACATGACCATGACTGCTTTCGGAGAAGATATACCAGCAGACTGCAGGACTGCAGGACGTGAACCATCACCATAGATAACAGGAAAACCAAGTTTTGTAGAAGCCTGTTGCAGTGACATGGGCAAAATATCACTAACCAGTTTCTTTAGTTTTCCAACAAGAACACACAATGTTGCAATAGCACACAACTTAATCTATGAAGTAACCTTTACAACAGAAGGATCTAGATCAAACGCAACATATTGCCACTCCTCCCCGTCAGTCGAAGCTAGTGGTGTTGATAATAAATTCGCAAGGACCTATATGAAGATAGAAAAATAAACCATCAGAAAGATAAAGCATGGCTGCTTCATAAGCAACAGCGATTCACAATTGCATTACCTGACCCATTTGGCCAAATCCAAGGATGACTACTGGTTCACTCAGATCAAGGTTTTCCATCTCAGCAGTTCTCTGAGATGATCATGAATTACATTAGTTATAAGAACAATTAACTTCCGATTCACGTTGGTCAGAGACTCTGAGAGTTCGAGGATCTTAGATAATAACCCTGCTCTATTTCAAATCACCTCAAGAGAAAGGGACAACAAAGCATCTTTTTTTATCCTCAACAGATGAAGCAATAAATATTATACTAGACTATATGTGACACATGAATTTTAACAACGTTTTGTCCTACATGTTTACTGAAACTAAAATACAGTTTATCCGCTGCTACGGTAATCTCAACATTCATATGTACAATTTTAAGATTCAGAGAGATGAAGCAATGAGATAAAATTCAAAGAGAGAAGCATACAGCTCATGGATAAATCATTTTCATTACATTCCCTCATATTCCAAGGACTGGTAAAAGACTTACATCCTCATTGTCAAACTTCTCGCCAACAAACTCAGAAGCTCTTCGTCCAATTTCATTGAGTAATGGAGTCAGTGCCATAGACAGTACAACAACAATGATAAGCAGTTTATTCAGCTCGAGTGGAAGCACTCCTAGCCTACAGTAAATTGGTTGTGTTTATCAGTTGAAGAAAATTATTCTATTTCACAGAACATCAGATGAATCTCACCTATTCGCTAGGGAAAAAACAACAAATCCAAATTCTCCTCCTTGAGAAAGAAGAAATCCAATTCTCACGCTCTCCTGAAGGGATAGTCCAACTCGGGGACCTATTGCCGTTATGATCAATGTCTTGATAACAATCAGACCACCCAAGAGAGAAAGCACATTTGGCCACTCCCGGAAAAGAAGCTGGCATGAGGTTAAGAATTATGTGCAATTAGAGAAAGGGTTATAGACCCACAAAGGGTGCATAGTACACTACATAATGAAGGTCATACTTATGAGAAAATACCTGCATATCAATAGAAGTTCCAGTAGTCACAAAAAATAAACCAAGAAGTAATCCTCTGAATGGCCTTATATCAGCTTCAATCTGAGTACGGAAATTTGTTTCTGCAAGCAGAGCCCCAGCTAAAAATGCTCCAAGCTGCACCATGGAATAAATATCAAATGATGAACTCAACTCCTATCTGGGTCAATTGATATTACTTTTTTCAAAAGTGTATCTGACCGTGTCACTAAACCCCAACTTCTGCGTTAATAGTGATGTTCCTGCAACAGTCAAAAGACAAAGCGCAACAAAAGCTTCCGAACTTCTCGTTTCTGCAACAACCTATTACCGATAAAAACAATCTATTATTTCAGCTGTAAAAATACAAGTGTATTTATTCACTGTGCCTATATTCTCCCCTGATTTACATGTTATTCTTGGCCATAGGACAAGGATGAGCACCTCAAAAACTCGCCTCCATATGTATTTCCCTCCAAAAGAAAGCAACCCCAGTCCACCTAAAGCCTTCAGACTTTCTTTTGCAAGCATTGGCCAAATACTTTCTTCTATCAGATTCTGCAGAGTTTTGAAGATAAAAGAATTCTCATAACAGTCATAAACACATACAGCAGCAAGGATAGAAACAACAAATGGCATGTCTGATCTGAGTAAAATATAAGGGAAGTTACCTTATGTACCCCATCCGAGGAAATTTTGACTGAGTTGGGAACTAATTTATCTAACAGAAACTCATTGATAAATCTTGCAATGTAACATATCATCCATGATGCGATATTTTACCTCATACTTTAAGGGAAAAAACTTATCTAAGTAGCTAACATAATGATGCTTAGAGACAAATTTTAAGCATACTATTTTCAAACTAACTGCATCAAAAAAAATTTATAGACATTCGAAGTTGAGCACCACGTACCTGGGTCTCCAGCACTGGTAGAATGACTAAAAGAGGCACAACAGCAATGTCCTGCGCATAACAAGAAGCACAGAACAAATGAGGAAAGATTAATGGGCAGCATATTCCCTGGCCACTCACATCATTGTCCTTGGATAGAATGCAGAAAGGGGAATAGGACCTTTTCAGCATTCTAAATGCAAGTGAGGTACCCAAGAGGATTTAAATGTCAAACTTGTACACCTATTATGTTACAGAGTATATGCATATCTTTTTCTTGATATTGTACAAAGACATAGATAGATATCACATCTTTAGGGATTTCCTATTTATTTCTTTCCTTGTATAGATAGATATTAGATCTTTAAGTTTTCCTAGTTATTTCAATCCTTAGTTAGCTTCTAATGTTATTGTATTTATACATGTTTAACTACTGAATAATATACAAGTTATTCTCTCCATACCTTATCAATAACATGGTATTAGAGCTGGTTTTTTGATCATGCTGGTTTTTTTATCATTGGACTAGGTTGTGAAGATTAAATACCAAGACCCAAGTTCTACGATCTTTCTTTTGGTGATACTTTAGTTCGAATTTCCTTTCTTCCTGCTTGATCTGTTTTGAACTGTAATACTTGCTGGTTCAAATCTCCTTTCTGAAGCTTAATTGGTTCTCTGTCCAGAACCTTTCGCTATTCATATTTTAGTTTCTTGTTACACTGTGAACTGCTAGGTATTCCAGCCATCTAAACACTGCTTTGGGATATTTGATTTTCTCTGGTTTGCTCTATTTGGTGAGTCAAACAATCTGACTCGTTGGAGTGGACAAAACTGTTGGGATAACATTTTGGTGTTGAGCTTTGCCAGCTTCTCAATTATTCTGATTCGATATAGTGAGTTTGGGAAAATCGTTTTGGTTTCAACAGAAGAATTTGCTAAAATCTCTCATTAGAAACCAGTGAAGGAACCCATTATTGTTAATGCTTTTACGGAGTCAGATAAGACATGTCCTAGGACGTCTTCAAATAAATGGGTGATTGATTCAGGTGCAACAAATCACATGACAGGTAATCCTAACCCTCTCCTGTGACTATAGCTGATAGATCAACTTGTAACATTGTTGGATCTGGGACTACGAAACCAACATCCTTGTTTAACCTATCATCTGTATTGAGTTTACCAAAGTTGGCCTTTAGTTTGATTTCTGTTAACAAAGTGACCAGAGATCTTAATTGTTACATTTCGTTCTTTCCCAATTGTTGTTTGTTTCGTGATCTTAAGACAAATCAAGTTATTAGTAAAGGACATATATCTGACAATCTCTATATCCTTGATGAATTGGAGCCTCGATTTATTGTCTGCTCTAGTGTTATGTCTCCATTTGAAGCACATTGTCGATTGGGGTATCCTTCTTTACCTGTATTAAAGAAGTTATATCCTTAGTTTCAGAATATTTCTTTATTGGAATGTGAATCATGTTGATTTGCAAAACATCATCATAACTCATTACGTCCAAGAATTAATAAGTGCGCTGAGTCGGTTTTTGAGTTAGTTCACTCTGATGTTTGGGGACCATGTCCGACCATCTTCAAAACTGGACATAAGTATTTTGTCACTTTTGTAGATGATTTCTTTCAAATGACTTGGATTTATTTTATGAAAAGTCGTTCTGAGTATTCACTCATTTTTGTGTCTTCTATATTGAAACTAAAACTCAATTTAATGCTTTTGTGTGTATTTTAAGAAATGACAATGCTAAAGAATACATGTCAGAATTGTTTCAGTCATATATGAGACAACATGGTATTCTTCATCAGTCTTCATGTGTTGATACACCTTCTCAAAATGGAGTTGCTAAAAGGAAGAATAGGCATCTACTTGAGACAGCTCGAGCACTTTTGTAGCAAATGAAAGTTCCTAAACAGTTTTGGACAGATGTGGTTCTACGGCTTGTTTTCTGATTAATCGCATGCCATCTACTATGCTTGTTGGTAATATGCTAGTGTTCTTTTTCCAAACAAGTCACTATTACCGGTGGAACCTAAGGTGTTTGGAAGCAATTATTATGTTCAAGATGTTTGACCATCAGTTACCAAGTTGGATCCCAAGGCCTTGAAGTGTGTTTTCTTGGGATATTCTTGCCTTCAGAAAGGATATCACTGTTACTCTAGTGAACTACGAAAATATTTGGTGTCAACTGATGTAGCCTTTACAGAGGCTACACCATTCTTCTATGCACCTCCCATTTCTACGAGTCAGGGGGAAGAAGATGAGCGATTAGTATACCAGGTTACTAGGGCCATACCAGAATGATCAGATGATGTTTTACATACACAACCTAGTTCTTCAATTGAGCACCAATTTGCTATTGTGCCTTCAGCACCAGTTCCATCTACTCTAGCAAGAACCCCGATTGTGCAGGTTTATTCTAGGAGATGAGATGCTAATGATACTTATTTTGCACCAGTTCCTTCATCAAATACTCTTCCAAATGATCCTCCAAATGATCTTGACCTTCCTATTGCTATTCACAAAGGTACATGCACTTGCAAATACACATACTCCATTGGTAATTTTGTTTCCTATGATCAGTTATCTCCTGCATCTAGATCTTTGATTGCATCCCTAGACTCTGTCCATACCCAAAACTGTTGAGGAGACTTTGAATCATCCTAAATGGTCTGAAGCAATGCTTGAGGAAATACATGTCTTAGAGGAAAACCATACTTGGGATTCAGTGGATTTACCTAGTGGAAAGAAAGCAGTGGGAAGCAAGTGGGTCTTCGCAGTCAAAGTTAACCATGAATTAATGATTTTGAAGACGAATTTCATGAACCTATACCGTGCAAGTGCTTTATGATTATGAATTCAACTATGTTGACATGCATCAACTATGATTTGAAGTGAACTATGAATTTAAGATGCTTTTAACCAAATATCACTATGATTTCATGAAATTTAGATTTGCTTCCAAGTAACCTTCACATGATATTATAATTTGATTACTTCTGATTGAAGTGATCCATAGTATGATATTATGATTTTATGATTTGCCATTGAAGTCTTCTAACAATGACTTGATACTTTCGATTGTCTTATACAAGCTTGTTACGAGATAGTGACATGATCTAAGAGCTATTCTTAGGAGCTGAGACTCATGAAAATATGAGTATTACTATATACTTACTCTTCTTTTAAACGCTGTGAATTATGATTTATGGATGACTATTTTTGTTGAGAGAATTAGCTAGCACCGAGTTAGACTAGTGGCGTTTATCCAGATCCTAGAACTACATGCCACCATAGGATATCCTGATTGGACAAGAAATATTTTTGGACATGTGCATTGACCTAGGATCAAAACTATTACAGTTATTTCAGTTGCTAAAATTATCAGTTTCATATTATGTTTTACTTGGTTATTGCATTATCAGTTTTTAGACTTATTATGTTAATGCATATTCTCCATACTCAGTACTATAACTGTCAAAATGGGTCAGTCCAGCCCCACCCAGCCCAAGTCTCGCGGGCCAAGGAATTTGGAGGGTTGGGACGGGCAGGCCCTTCATTTGAAAGAGCCTTGAAATGCCGGCCTAACCCAACCCTAGTAGGGCCACGGGTTGGGGTGGGCCAGCCCTTCTTTTTTTTTAAAAAAAAAAAAAATCTTTTCAATCTAAATAAATTTAAACTTCAAATTTCATCAATATATTAAATTTTTTGACATGCTTAAAAAAATTATATGAAAGAACATAATAATTACAATCATAATATGCATTATACATATGATTAGTGGTGCTTTAAATTACAATCTCATATCTGAAATATATAATATCAAGAAATTAGAAGATTTTCAAATCAAACATAACAAACAATGATCATATTTGAGTCATCCTATGACTAAAGAAAAATAATAATATTTTTTTACAAATAAATAAGTATAGAAAATTTGAAAAAACAAACTTGTAAACTATAAAACAATTACATCTTACAATTTTAGTTAATTACAATTCAAAGTAAATAATCATTTTGGCCCATGGGCTGACCCCATCCCGGCCTCAGTTAAGCCTCAAGGGTCAAGGGCTTAGTTGGGGTAGGCTTATAAGCGTTGATTCTAAATGGGCTTGAAAATTCATATCCCAACCCTACCCCAATAACGGGTAGGGCTAGGCTGGCGCCATGGGCTAAGCCCATTTTGACAGCTCTACTCAGTACATTCCACATTACTGACCACACACTTCTTTTACCTATATTGTCTTATAATATAGGTTCAGATTCTCATCAGGCTCGCGGTTAGTATTTGATCTGGTCAACATTGCTAGCTTGGGTAAGTCCTCATGTTCCAAGGACATGCTGCTTATCTTATTTCTAGACTCAGTTTTATATCCTGACTTCGACTTAGCTAGGGTTTGGCCTAGTAGCTCATCTATGTTGAGTTGAGGCTTTCAAACTTATGGTTGATGTTCAGTTTATATTGTTTGTTTCAAACTTATTCTTCTGTATAATGACGGTGTTTAGACTATCCACGCTTAAGTTTTCACTTCATTATGCTTCCTCTTAATAGTTAGCTTGGGATCCTTCGGGATTCTAAGTATCGTGTCGCTACTTTGGGTTAGCTTTGAGTCGTGATAAATTTGGTATCAGAGCATCAAGGGTTATATTTGAGTCTTTCTTTCATTTCCTAACCAAGCGGGTTTATAAAAATTGCCTGATTTAAGTTCTTCATGAAGTCATTACAACCGATTTAGTAGAGCTTGATATGCTTGATTTTGATGTCATTCTTGGCATGGATTGGCTACATTCACGCTATGCTTCAGTTGATTGCCTAACCTGATTGGTTAGATTTCAGTTTCCTAATGAGCTAGTCCTTAAACGGAAGAGCAGTAGTTCAGTGCATATAGGTCAACTCATTTCCTACTTTAAGGCTAGAAAGATGATTTCAAGGATTGTATCTATCTCATAGTTAACATTGGATCTGGCTAGCGTTGCTAGCTTGGGTAAGTCCTCATGTTCCGAGGACATGCTGCTTATCTCATTTCTCAGACTCGGTTTTATATTCAAACTTCGAGTTAGCTAGGGCCTATCCTAGTAGCTCACCTATGTTGAGTAGAGGCTTTCAGACTTGTGGTTTCGTTTCAGACTTATTCTTCTATATCATGAGGTTTAGACTATCCACACTTTATCCACTTCGTTATGCCTCCTCGTATTTCAATATGCTTATGTATGCCATGTGGTTAGCTTGGGATCCTTCAAGATTCTAAGTACCGTGTCGCAACATTGGGGGTAGCTTCGGGGCGTGACAAGGCCTCTTTTAATAGAAGTCACATCCAAAGTGAAGATGGGCTGGATATTGGTAAATCTCACAGGGTACCCTATTTGGATACAGCTATTGAATAGGTACCCACTTTTAAAATGTTTTGCAGTATTCCCTCTCAAGGAACCTTCAGATATGTGGTGTGTCAAGCGAAAAGTCAAAACAAAAATGTCTAAAGGTAATATGGCTGAAGTTCATACATTTCTGCTGAAAGTTCAGGCAAAAATGACTGAACTTCAGGCAAAACTGACTTAAGTCATATGTGCATGAACTTCAGCCATATGAAACTTCTGTATGAAGTTTATCTTTGTCAATCCCAACTTCTGACACAGCACGTCTGAAGTTGTTTCGAAATCGGTAAACTTGCAAAATTTTACGTATTACAGGTATGACTTAAATGGTGGTCCTGAAATCAGGTATCTGTGTACTTCGTCCTGAAAAGGCTAACTTTTATTGATAAGTAACGAACTAGTGCTTCATTTACTGCAACAACTAATTCGATATTATAAGAAGACACATCATAGCTAGACCCTATCATCTTAGAAAATGTTTAGGAACAGATCTTCGATCGAACTTCTCCCTCATTGTCTTTCTCACAATACTGTTTCACATCACGTAAGTGCCATAGAAAGGTTAAATCATGAAAAAAAACTCGACGGCTGAACATTTACTGAATTCAACCGTAGTACAAACTTTTCCTATCATTATCATTGAACAAGTTCTCCTTGAAGGGTATCATGAAGGTCAGGTTCCAAGATCTCAGTCTCAATCAACAAAGGTCGAACGTACAACTTGGAGAGAACTTTTTTTTCTTAGGTTAAGTAAATTGATGGACTATGGAGATGCTTTGAAGGACGAGAATTCATTCTTGAAGATCAAATCAGGTTGCATGTTGTTGTTATCTCTTTGGAGTAAAAAGGATAGGATAGAGGAAACTGAAAGTGAAACCCTGCATTGAATCTTTTGGTCAGACACACGGGGTTTTCTTGTTTTGTTTTTCTTTTCTTTTGTTATTTTTGTGGGTTACCACAGAACTTGTGTAACGACCCGAAAATTTTCGAACTTCGTAATGGTTGGTCAGGGTTAGTGTTGAACTCATCATGGTTGAATTTTGGTAGTCATGGGTTGTATTTAAGTGGCCGAATTCAAAGGAATTGTTTTGGTGGAAGGTGGTAAGGCCGTTTAGGCAGCACGGACTTTGAAAAGTCATATCTCTCGGTGTGAGGTGAACTGTGTGGGCTACTATATATCAAATCGAAGCTCTTTGAGTTATCTTCGCAACGCAACTGGTTTCACTCGATTCGGTGTTCGGAGGTGGAAGTTATGGCCCTTGCAGTGAGACTGCCCGTATTCGGAAGTATGCTGGAAAAAGGATTCGGAATGGAGCCCAAGTGAGGGACCACGGACCGTTTGGTGGTTCACGGTCCGTGGTGTGTCCCGTAAGTTGTTCCAGTGAGCTCCCTTGGAGCGTGGACCAAGCTTCGAACCAAGTGGAACTCCACGGACCACTTCACGGTTCGTGTGAGCCTTCACGGTCCGTGAAGGGCTCCCGTGAAGTGATCCAGTGAGCTGGTCAAGGCTCGGGGCTGGACTCCGGACCAAGTGATGCTACACGGACCAGTACACGGACAGTGTGCAGCTATACGGTCCGTGAGACCCCTCGTGAGTTGATCCAGAAAGGCCCCCGAGATTTCAAGCCGAAGCCGAGACCAAGTGAGGTCTCACGGACAGGTTCACGGTCCATGAGCCTCTAGGCGACCCCTGGGCAGCCTTCTGTGAGGCCCTGTTTCTGTTATCCTATCCGTTTTATTAATGGTTAATTCGTAATTTAGTTTAATCCTATGTCCTTTTTAGCCTTTCTAAGGTCTCTTAAAGCCCCCAAATCAAACCTTAATCCCCTTTTATTCATTCTAACACTCTTCAAACCTCACCAAAATTCTCTCAATC
>JBCEWC010002381.1:0-34768 GCA_038996855.1 Solanum aculeatissimum
GATTTTTAGTAATTTCAGAAAAAGTTAGTATATATTGAGATTATGCATGTAAAGTATGAGATTTCTATAATTTGCCCTAAAAAATATAGCCAAGAAGCCTATTGAAAATAACCTCTTTAATTGTTAAGACAGTAATAATTACACATAATTTTTTCCAAATGTTTAGCATCATTTTCAGGTTATCGCTATCGCAAGCTTAGATAGACATACCAACGAAAAGCTGGCTTATCAAATATATATTCTCATTCAACTAATACAATAAATAAATTACGAGATTATATTGTATTGATTTAGTTGAATTGTTAAATAGTAAATAATCCTTTAGCTAGCAATTTTTGGGTTATCAAGTTGTAGTTTTGTGACTTATGTGATACTTTTAGTTGAAGTTGCCTGACATTTTTGTTACCAAAAAAAGAAAGAAGCTAATTTAATGACCTCAATGCAATGAAGTAAAAATTGAAGGTGTGTTCGGCATTTTCCCCTCAGATTTTTTCATGTTCGATTGGTCTAACATTTTTTAAAAATATTTTGTCTAAGCTAATAATTTCTTTAAAAATGAGTAAAACGTCTTTCCTAGTGAAAGTAGGAAAAATAAATTATGTTCCACAAGTGATATTCTATATTGATTGTGTCTTTATTTCCTTTTACCACGCCTCCTAGCATACTGTATATCTGGATTATTTTCGTACTAATTATGTCCTCCTTAACCTCTACTACACTTACACCTCAATCAATGACGGAGCTAGAATTTTGTCCAAGTGATGGCACAATATAAAAAAGTAAAATCACGTAGAAGTCAAGAGATGATAGTAAAAAAATAATTTTATCTATCTAAATATTGTAATTTTTCGACGAAGGGTGTCAGTTGACATCTCTCAAGTCATATATAAATACTTTTAGAACAATATGTAAAAAACATCCCCCACCGAATCCCCGCGCACACACAAAACTAAAAAAACTCATTTAATATTTTTCTTCGTTCCAAACATACCCGAGTGACCTTCCATAAAAACCAACTCATGGAAAATAGTTATGACGTACGTGAAGAATCATCTTTTCACTAACATGATCATCGAATTTGAGCTTTTAGTCATACATTCTTTACTCAATCTTTCTCAACTTCTTTTGCTGCATTGTAATGTTGGACTAAGGTGTCTATAAACTTGTTATGAAATAAAAATCAGGTTTGATATAGGGTGCGTTTGGTATAGTAAGGAAAATGTTTTTCATCAAAAGTGTTTTCTTAGAAAATAAGTTGGTTTCTAACTTATTTATTTTCTCATGTTTGGTTGATGAGTTGAAAATATTTTCTATTGTTTGGTCAGTGAATGAAAATATCTTCTGACATGAAAATCAACCCTAGTAATCGATTCTGGATTCGACCCCGACACTTGACGTGGGACCCAATTCAACTTTTGATCCAAGATTCAACTTCCAAATTTAGATTCAATCTCGACTTTCGAGACAAATATTTAAGTCAACCAAATATGAAAATTTTTAAAAATAAAAATATTTTCGTTGGGACCAAACACACTGATATAGTCGAATTGGAGCATGAGAAGAAGGTAACTCACCAATGCATCAAGAAACTCTTTTATTACTTTTCCTATCGAGGAAAAAGTATTAGTAAATGTGATGCTTATAAAATAATTTAATTTTGTACGACCTTGATGCCTAGAAATTGATCAGCCTTTGGCCGACCATTGCCTCACACAACATTGAAACTCTTCATATGTGGGGACAATTTGAATTTGGGTACAAGTCATATTTAATTTTGGCATAAACTGAATATTAGTATGAGAAATTTGAGGATGAAATTATGGCAATTTTGCAGAGGCAGAATCAAATAACAGAATTCCTAAGTTTATGATTTTGAATTTAAAGTTTATGACTTCTCATGTTTAATGCGGGTACAAGCTTTTTCAAGTAAATATACAAAATTTAAAGCTAAAGTACTTAATTTTACTATACTTATACATACTTGTCCAGTTTATGAAATCAAGAGATAATTTTACACTTAGTTCCTAATTTACCTTTGTAATTAATTATAGTTATTTTCGTATTATATTTTTCTTAATTATATTCAAATTACCCCTATTATTTATTATTTCTTAATCCATGTGTAAAGTAAAGATGAGCGGAGGGAGTATTTGTCATACTATTTTCATTACTGATTTTACATTTCCTATTTCTTTTTCCTCGAAATAGCAGCAAAATATTCTTGAAACACTATGCAACATACTGATGATGGACCTTTATCTAGTAGTGAAAGTGCAATGATTTTCGATCCAGAGCAGCATTTTTCCGTTTTACAAAATCAGACCTTCATTTATAGAATAAAGTCGGTAATAGGCGTAGGCTCTTCCATTAAAAAGGGATGGACCACAAAAAAAGGACTTAGTTTTTTATTTTAATTTCGAATCACCAAATGATTTGATTGGATTAAAAAAATAATCATCTAAACTAATAGTACTGAAGATCATCAATCATCAAAAGGCTTTTCTTTCATCTGAAAACAAAAAAAATTAAAACATATTATTTCACTTTTGATTGAATTTGTTAATGTCGATAGGAATAGTTTTGAAATTATTTATATAATAATTGTGATATTATTTCTATACCACACTTAATGTTGGATAACATAACAATTCCAAAATTATTAATATTAAGATAATATACAAAGGTTATTCAAAATCTGTTATAGAGAATTATACAAATGTTGGACACTAATTGTATAGCAAAGTATACAAATAAACATTATACAAAAATAAAAAATTGTATAGCGAATTATACAAATGCTGTGCAAATTATACAAACGTTTCTATAACTATAGAAACGGAATGTTATTACCCAAACTATAGTTATGGATCATAATTAAGCAATTTTTGAGTAATATCCCAAGTATCTTATTTTTAATTAATTTATTAAAGTGTGTGATCATCTAATTCAAATTTTTAAATTATTAGGGTGAGTGGACTTTTATTTACTTAATTATATTTCTCAATATGCCCCCTCAGGCGCGCATGATTTCTTTTTTTTCATGGGCCAAATATGTAAAAATTCTTTTTTCAATGATGAGTGACGGTGAGATTCAGAGCTTCAAAACGAGTATATTTGGATCGACTTGTTTTAAGCATTTTTAAACTAAAATAATTTTTAAAATATTTTTATAATATTTGAATATAATAATTAAAAAAAAAGTAATTTTAAATCTTAAGCCAAAAATCAATCCAAACATCAGTATAATTAGTTCACCAACCAAACGATGCCTTTGTAACATATCATAAATGTTAAAAGATGATGATGAGTTGAATAATGCATAAGACTTAAATCATTTGTCACCAATGGTTCTCATTATGAAGAATCATTGCTTTCATTTATCTTTTGCTATTATCATACTTAGCTATTTCCTAATTTGAATTAATTTGGAGGGAATAAAGATCTTCAAGATTTCTTATTAATTAATTTAGTCACTTAAATAGAGTTATATAAACAACAATAATCTTGACCTAATTAATCAAATGTGACTATTTTAAATCATATCAAGAAGCCTGTGATCACTAGTTTTAAGTTGAAGTCCCACCTAAACTATCATATGCAACTTCTACAATTCTTGTTTATTCTACCTATGAAGAATTTAATGTTTTTTAAAAAAAAAATAATAATCAATAAATCTCCTATTTGAGAAGCTCAACCCCTCAAGACTAAATAAATAAAAATCAAGGAGGGATAAATTATGTAATTAAACAATATATGAAAAAGAATCTATTAGCTACAAATAGCTCATTTCATTTTTTTTAGTGGCAACCAAAAATAAAACATGAGGTTTTAGAAGCCAATAATGATGCCGGTAAAACTATCTTTGTCCCAATTTATATGACGCTACAGTTTAATTTTAAAATATTTATTTTACTTTTAATGAAAATATTTATGGCATATTCAGACCATAAGTTTTGAAAAAAAAAATTCCTTAAATTTTGTGTCCAGTCAAACTATATTATATAAACTGAGATGGAGGGAATAACTTTTTGATCACTTTAAACTTGATTGTCATATAACATTAAACCCTAAATCAATGAAATAAGTGATACCTCATTCTTCCCAAATGGACTGACCACATTATTTAGTCGAATTTTATATATTTTTGGCATGGTTTAGTTTCTTCTTAAAAATATAGTACTTCATTCCATTTATTTATGTGAGTATTTGTTTGATAATGGCATTCTAAAAAGCAAAAATAGTTTGAAATTAAAATTTCTGAGTTCAAACCTGCCATGATATTTCAATATTTATAAAAAGTAAACTTTTTCACACATGTTGTTTACATCAAACCACATTAGTTAGTTTACTATATTCAAATAGAAAGTGAGGTAAACAGTGTATACCCAAAACTCAAAATTGAGATTCGTTGCACCATATCCTTCGACAATAAAGGAAGTAATTGTTAAATACTTAGAACCTTGGTGAAAATGATCAAATAAGATGTACAAGTTGACTAAAAGATGGATATATACACTTAGAAATGCTCCCTCTTAAGTCATGTCATGATGATATATAAGGAATATTGGGGTTCTCCTTTCTGCCCAACAATAACTGTGGGAACACTTGTTCATGACTCAACTTCTTCTTCACTTGTTTATATCTATCCATACAAATCTTCTGCCAGCCATACATGTTCTCACTAATAAAATACACTTGACTCCACTCCCCACTTTAGAAACTTTATGTCATGCATTATATTTGACACAACTTTTGGCTTGGCCCCCATTCTTTTTCTAAATCTCATGAACATAATAAATGACATAGCTTTTCAGAATAGCAAAAAGAATGAAATTTTTATCTGCCAAAATGATATAACTCTTTTGTCATGTGAAAAAAGATGAGTTTGTAAGTATTATTACCTAGAAGAAGTTAACTTATATACATTATCAATGTAGAAATATTGTATGCTACCACATATTTTAACTTGTTCTAGTAGGTTAATTATCTAATTTACCAAGTTGTTTGATCTCTCACTGATAAATATAAATGGTTACATAGTTGTTTACTGTACTAAAAATAGATTCTCAACAATATTTGTCCAGTTTATGAAATCAAGAAATAATTTTACACTTAGTTCCTAATTTACTCTTATAATTAATCATAGTCATTTCCCTATTACATTTTTCAAGACAATATCTTTGTTATATTCAAAAGGTGTACGATAAAATTATCCTCCTTCTATTTATAATTTCTTAAGAAGCGGGAGTGGGCATAACGTAGTTACAACCCCCACCCCACCCCACACCCCCCCCCCCCAAACCAACAATATGTCTGTCATAGTTTGGGGTTCCTTGTAAGAACGCATTGTGAAGTTTAATAATATAAATTTTATCTTTTGAGAAAAAAATAAAAACAGAAAAAAATTTGAAAGAATGAATCAAATATCCATCAACTTATAAGAAGTAATTTAGTTCAATTATGACTGTGAAGTCCTCTTTCTTTTTCCCTCTTATCATTGCAATAACTAGACAAAGAGGGCCAAGGACTTAAGTGCTCATCCATTGCATTTCTCCTCTAAATCAATTTTGACATGCCTTTTCATACATCACTATATTGCTCTTATTTTCTTCTTGCTGTGCATCCTTCTTCTTTCTCTCTTTTTCATTTCGTCTCTTAGTTTGACTGATCACGAAAAAATGTAAAAATATAATTATTGAATATTGTAATCTTAAAAAAAACAAAAAAAGATGTATACAACATATCAAATACTTGTGAATTTTGTGGTGTTGAAAGCTTATTAATACAATATTTTTGAAATAGATTAAGAGTCTATTTGAATGAGCTTATGAGTCAACGCTATAAGTTAGGAAAACTTATGATATTTGACTTATTTTTATATTTTTTAAGTAAAAATAAATACTCAAATTTTTTTTTTACTATGTTAAAATAAATAAATAATGCACATAAATTGAAACGAATGGAGTATTTTCATTCTCCAAAAAACTCTAGCAATATAGTTAATCTCCTATATATTCCTCCAAGTTAAAAATAGAATTGTTCTTTAAGCAAAGGGACTTTGAAATATGCATATTTTTGGTTGGGTGAATTTGTGGCCAAATAGGCCTATGGCATGACCCTTGCCTAAGCTGGCTGGCGTGGTCTCACAAGTTGATGGTATGATTGGATCATGAAACAAAGCTCGTGGGCATCTAAACTTTTCCTTTCTTTATTATCCCCTTTGAACTATACTTTTCCTTTTTTCTTCTTCAATAATATTTTGGTCTTTATTTATTTATAATAATTAGTTGTTAGGTAAGAGGTTGTGGAAAAAGTAGAGACTAGCTAAGAAAGAAAGGAAGGTCACACTTGTGACCCCATTTGACAGAGGAGAGCAAAAAGGTGGATAATTAGAAAAATGCACCATCCAACAGATTGTAAAAGAGAGAAGCACATCAACAAAAAGTAATCCTAATTGACATGATATACTTTTTAATTCGTTTTAAAAAGAATGTTATAGCATCGCAAATGGACAAATAGTGTTCTAAACCACATATTTTGTGCTTTTGCCTTCCCTTCCTTGTTCTTTTAAAAGCTCACTTCTCTAAGCACAAGATTCAAAAGAAAAGAGTCCCCAAAGATCATCATCATCACTCCTATACTTGTTCAAATCCCAAGATCTCAAAATAGTTTAAACAACATTCAAGAAGAAGAAGGCAGCAACAAAAGGAAAACACAATGAAAGGCACTAGAAGAGGGAAAGGACCTCCATCAGCAGATCTTTTAGTATGTTTCCCATCTAGAGCACATCTAACTCTTATGCCAAAACCAATATGTAGCCCAGCAAGACATTCAGATTCCAGCAAACGCCACCACAATCATGATCTCAAGAAAACTAGCACCAGAATTGGTGGGGTTCCAGCACAATCTAGTCCTCTACTCTGGGCTAAATCCAAGAATTCAGAGATTATTTCAGAGCCCACTTCACCAAAAGTCACTTGTGCAGGTATGGTACACATGTATAGTTTTAGGAGTAACATTACCAAATAGTCACTCCACGGATAATTATTATCTCGGAAAGTCAAAATTGAAAGAAGAAAAACGACTTTTAAAGGTAATAATAACTATTAATTGAGTGACTCTATAATATGTTGTTTGGACTCTTCGAAAATTGCACTGGGTGCCCTCAATTCGATATGGATGCAACTAATATTTTTGAAGAGTCCAAGCAATGTAGATTGTCTTCGATACGATTTTATTGTTTTGAATGAAACAAAGATTGAATTTTTAGTCTGTCTCTGTATGCAGGGCAGATCAAGGTAAGGCCAAAGCAGGGAAGCTCATGCAAGAATTGGCAACAAGTGATGGAAGAAATCGAGAAGCTACACAACAGAAAGGCTAAAAAGAAGAAAGGTCCTAATTGGATGGAAGCAATTGGAATCAAGAAAGATGTAATGCAATTCTTGACATGTCTTCGTAACATAAGGTTTGAGTTTCGATGCTTCGGTTCATTTCCAACAACAACTCATGACATCACTTCAGATGACGAGGAGGAGGAAGAGGAGGACGACAATGAATTAGAAGGAGGTGGAGGAGGAACTAATCAAATACGTAGAGATATAATTGATCACGAAGATAAAGATGAAGATGAAGAAGAAGAAACTTCAAGAACTGTATTCTCCAAATGGTTCATGGTTTTGCAAGATGAAAATCAGAAAACAGAGCTCACTCAAACAAAGCGCCATAATAATAATGATGACGACAATGTTCCTAATTGTGTGCCACCACCTAATGCTCTCTTACTCATGCGTTGTCGTTCTGCTCCCCCGAAAAGCTGGATTCAAGAAACACAGAAACAACAAGAAGAAGAGGAGGAAGAGGACAATGAAGAAGAGAAGAAAGAAAAAGAAGAAATGGAAAACAAGAAGAAAAATGAAAACTTAGTAGTGATGAGATATGGGAGTGATCTCCACAAAATTTCAGCAGATATAGCAAAGGAGACATGGATTGTGGGTGGTGTTAGAGATCAATTAGCTAAAAGTCGAAGCTGGAAAAGATAATTAACGCGTCAGTTAAGAAATTGCATCCTTCCAAATAACACAAAGTTATAAAGGTTCGTACTTGTGAATCAACTCTTACAGGGAAATAGGCGCAAGGAAAGAACAATAGACCGAAACAACCAGCTTATGAAATCAACTTCAAGCTTATTGTTTTTTTAAATTACATAATTTTTTTCAGTCTGTAGGATTATATATATTTTTCTTGTGTTTGGATTTCTTAATTATCTTTTGAGTTTGTGTTGGTATTCTGAACTCTGAAGAATCGAGCTTTTGTAGTTGATTCTCGGAAGCGCAGAACCCTTGTGTATATTCTGTTAAAGAAAATTCCTTTCGATTTTGGATTTTTTGTTTTGTGTTGTTTAATTGACCTATGTATTTTAGTGAAGGATTATAAAAATTATTTTCTAATGATAAGTGTTCCCTTAATCCTCCATCCATCCATTTAGCTTAAAAATATTACCACTTAAAGCAACTCTAAGAGTTCTGCGTTAAAAGGACAATAAATTTTTTGAAAAATATCACCATCACAATGTTTTTTTTCACCAAAATGATTAAGGTGCAGCCCTTTCTGAGCTTTACCTCATGAACTAAACGTCCTTCTTTGACGGAGAAAAATAAAAAGGCGGCAACTGTTAGATTCGAATTAAGGCTGGGCTTATTGAAGTAAGGCGTCCGCCGGCTTGTGCCATATATGTTTTTTCTTTTCCTTTTTTAAGTGTTCGCCTTTAATTCTATGCGCCTTAAACTTTTTTTTTTTAAACGCAACTTTTCTGTTTTTGACAAATCAAGCAAACCCCTTTTCCACTTTTTAATTTGTTAAAACTTAAATATTTACTAACCTAGTACTCTTTTTTCGTGATATATTTTGTTTTAAATTTGTTTATTTAAAAAATATATATTTTCATATATTTAAAAATAAGGTAATATGATTTGGGTGCAAGCATAAACTTGATGACCAGATCCATGTTCAGGAAGTTGGGTCTTGGAGAGACAAAGCCTACCACAATCTTGTTACAACTGCAGATCGCTCTATGGCTAGGCCGGATGGAATAATTGAGGATGTCCTAGTCCTAGTCCAAGTGGGATCTCTCATCTTTTCAGTGGACTTTGTCATTCTAGATTTTGAGCCAGATCCAGAAGTTTCTTTCATTCTGGGACGCCCCTTCTTGGCAACTAGAGGGACATTGATTGATATAGCAACAGGAAGATTGATGATGAGAGCACATGACAAGGTGGAAGTTTTTATGTCTATCAAGCCTTGTAATTGCTTGTTGTATATGAGGAGTTATCAGCCATAACTGTAATAGATGAAGATGTGGCAGTTAAATGGGTCGAGGCAAAAAACCCTGTGGAGAGGGTGTTGTTGAGTCAAGAGATGGATGGAGATGTGGAGGCAAAGGAGTTAGCTAGTGTGTGGAGTTCTAAATATGTCTGTGCTAAAGATGATTGTGGAGCCACTAGATAGAGTGTTGGGCCCTGCACCCAAAACATGCATTGAGGAAGCTCCAAAGATAGAATTGAAGCCACTCCCATCACACCTCAGGTATGCCTTTCTTGGAATGAATAATACTTTCTTCTTCTTTGTCTGAAGTGCAGGTTGCAACAGCTCTTGAAGTACAAAAAAGGCAAAAAAAAGGCTATAGTCTAACAAGTGACTGACCTACACAAAAAAAAAGCCTAGGCCTTTGTATGCATGGAATCTTCATGGAAGAAGGGCATATGCCGATAGCATAGTCGCAGTATAGGTTGAACCTGATGATGAAGGATGTGGTAAAAAAGGAGATCATTAAGTGGCTAGATATTGAGATCATTTACTCCATATCGGACAACAAATGGGAAAGCCCAGTGTAGTGTGTGCCCAAGAAGGCTGGGATGACCGTGGTGACAAACGACAAAAATGAGTTGATTCCCACCTGAATGTAGGAAACTTATTTATTATAGGGTTGCTAGAATAATTAGTGTATAGAAGACTTGTGAAACCTACCTATACATATTGCTTGGTTGTAAATAGTACGATGACTATAATATATTTTTGTTGATTCATGCTTATCCTCACTCAACGATGTAGTTAGGTTGACCACAAAGATAAGCAATTAGAGATCGAAAGACTGATTGTAAAATCAACTTTGTGAATCAGTAATTAAACAATTCATTGGAAGCCAAATTAAGGAGTATTGTAATGTATGTCCACAAAAGCTACAATCCTAGAATCCGTTCTTGCTCGAGTAAATTCCCAGTTAAAGATTGAAATCGTTTTAGAATTGATTTTCATAATTATAAATTTTAAAAGTAACTAAATGTCACTATCCTTTGCAACACACTCAAGTAATTTGGTACATTGAGAAATTAGTCAAAAGCCTCATAAAATCATTTGGGTTCAACATCTCGACTCTGAATAGAGTCACTTTACTACTTGTAATACCGCGTACACTTGCGTCTGCCTTGGTTGCAACAACAATCCCAGGTAAGATCGATTTAGGATCATGAGATTCTTTTCTATCAGATAGGAAGGGTTGTAGCACAAAATGTACTTCTAAGTAATTGCCCCATAAATATTGTATTGAAAGAGTAGTATGAGATAAAGGTTACTTATGATCTTCTCTTATCTACCGAGAATTTAGTTCAGTGTCACAAACTTTATTTTTATCTTCATGATGGAGAGTTCTTAACAATATTTATGTTATGAAAGATTCAATAATCCTTTTAGTTGCTTGCATAGGTGCAATTGTTGTAGCTCGTCAATAAAAGAATTCTATTATAACTTGGAATTAAAATAAACTTTTAGTTTGTCTTATAACATTCATTTTTCTTCAATTCTATTTGAATTCGAGCCAGATAAATAGAAAAACTTAAGGTCAATTTATTTCTTTGTTTCATATTTGTTATATAATAGTCTATTAAATTAGTTGAGTTGTTATTCACATTGAAAGGAATCAAGATTGATAAGGAGTTATTTAATGATTCTCAAAGAATTGTACTCCTTCATATACATTAGGAGTCCACTGATAATAAGGGGTTGGAGAAAGCTTGAATTCAAATTCCTATGGTAATAAATATGAGTGTATTAGGAGGGGTTCCATATCAATCAATTCAATCAAATCTCCTGAGCAATTGTCATCATTTAGATAGACCTCAAGACAAAACTAAAGAGTAACGACAACAGGTGATTGGGTTTAGTAGTTTCTCATATAAAATTCTATACTCTAGAGATATAGTAATATGGAGAAGAGCCTCTACTAGGGGTGATCCTTTACAATATGATGGCACGTAGTTATGGAATAATGGAATTGTACTATAGGTCTCCTACGTCTTCTATGGATTGAGAGCCTCTATTCCAATTTCCACTTAGTGGTAAGTAAATTCTCAACTAGAATATGAGAATCATAAATCATAACATAATCATGGAGAAAGGCAACATCTAATTACCAACCGTTTTTATAAAGACTTAGTCATGAAATAACTTTTTTAATAGTGATTCGTGTAATGGGTGTTGGCCTTTCATCATTACGAATTCTCACTTAGGTGAAAAACCTCACAATTATTCATACTTGTCTTGCATAGCATCATAAAACTTAACTCATACTTTTTATAAAAAAATTGCTTGAGAATCTTATCAATTCATAATTGTAACTTGTAGTGAAAGCTAGAATAAAATATGGATTCACACGTAATCAACTTAAAATCAAGAAATTAGAAGGAAATCATACATAATCATATAGAATTGAAATAATTTAAATCATAATTAGAAAAATCTATAATCAAACTCATGAACCCTAGATAGCTTGGAGGAGAACTTGTATGAAAATCATTGAAATTATGTAGTTAAATTTGAAACATGTATAATTAGATGAATAAACATAATATAAAACATAATATATCAAAATCCATAAACTTTATACTTGAATTGGTGAAAAAATAATTGAGAAGTCTTTAGGCTCTAAGAATGAAAGGGACCCATGGATGAATATTCATATACTTTAAATAGAATCTAGGAGAAAATTAGGGAATAAAATCTTGGAACTTGAGGAACTCTAAATAACCTTACATGGAAGCTTGGCGGAGAAGAACCTTGGAGAGAATTGTGAAATTGGGGTGAATGATTTGGAAATAGTGTCACAGACTTAGAGTTCGACTAAAACTTCTGTGTTGCACTTGACAACTTACTCATAACGTTTTCATGATCTTGTAAGCTCAAGTAAGCCTTTTCAACTAAGATCGCTAGGGGAATACTTGATTGAAGAAGAAAAGAGAGCTTCTAGAGAAAACTTGTATATCACTTTGAAGATTACTTACAATTTTTTTGATTAATTTCTACAAATAAATTACCCCTCTTTTTATACTACTCTCTAGGGGCTAAAGTGCAAATAATATTTACTTTATAAGTCATTCACTAGTTACACATTAGTCCTTCATCTAGAATGCTCTACATTTCTAAAGTGTTCTAAGTCTTAACTACATTATTCTACAATCTTATAAGGAACTTCAAGTGTTATCCATAATGTTCTAGAGTCTTTCGAAAATCTCTCCAAGATTGTAGTTTCTTCTCCTTAACTCTATATTCTTTGCTCTTCTTAATGATCAAATGATAGGTTATGGAATTCTCTCCCACCTAATGTTGTGACGTCCTCAGCGCTCTACTATTGTAGGAACTCTATCTTTAAACTGGCAGGGGTCTTCATGTCGTTCCCATGTGGTCCTCTTCGAGGATGGTCCCTTCCAGCGCATGAGAAACATTGTTGTGATTGGCTATCCTTGTTTCTTCTTGGCTTTCTTCGATGATTTCTCCTTCTAGTGGTCTTGTAATATGATAATGACTTTTCGTCCTTGATACCCTTCACAAGGTGCAAGGCCGATAATTGAGTTTGTCCCTCTGACTTGGGCACCTTGACTAAAGGTACCATATCAGAACCTCTTTACTCCATGACCATGAGTTATTGTAAATAAAGGTCAATCACCATGTGGCACAATTGGAAAAATTCAAGCCTGATAATTAAATAAAAAAGGTCTAGTAAAGCGATAGTGAAGTTGGTTTTATCATGCCACTTGTCCAACACCATACCTATTTCTTGAGCAACTTCACACACATGAGTCATTGGTGCATTGACTATCCTAAGACAGACATTACTTGGGCTATACCTTATCCCCAACTTTGTAACTACAGACTCAGTCATGTTATTGGCCTCCGCGCCTGTGTCAACCAGGGAACAAGTGGGTCATCCATTCATTGTGATGCCTACGTACTACGCACTATATTCTTTTGGCTTCTCTGGTTGCTTTGTGATAGCTCCGTATAGTCCAATTACTCCTAATTGCGTTGTACCCAAACTTTGCCCTTGTTCTTGTGCAATTTTATCCTTCCATTCCCATAATAGCGCACCAAGGTTCTTTAGTTTAGAGCATCTTTTATAGTCATACGGCCTACTGCATATGCAACATTTATTCCCTTTTTTGGGTTGTGCCTTTCTCTTTTCGTTGCTTTATTGTTCGAACTTTTTGTCATCAAATTTATAGGTGTCATGATTCTTGGGACGTAGTTTCCAATCCTTGTTTTTTTCATCATCTCCCCCACCTTGGTCATGACTACCTCTCAACTCCTTTTCTTTGTCTTTATCGTGTTTGTTATGCCTGAAGTCCGTCAAAGGTTTTGCCTGTGTAATGGCCTCGTCAATGGTCCTAAATTCTTGGAGTTCCAACTCCATCTTGGCCTAATTTTGTAGCCCATCCATTAAGTGGAACATCATATGTTCATCCGTGAGGTTAAAAATCTGAAGCGTGATGGTAGTAAATTCTTTCACGTACGCCCTTATGCTACCTGCTTCAGTTCCCTAAACTTGTGCTTCGCCTCATAGATGATGTTGTTGGGGAAGAATGCCTTCTTGAACTCATTATAAAATTGCTCCCATGTATTGATGGTGCATAACTTTTTCCCTATCTTGGACTCATTTCGCTTCTACACAGCATAGCCATCTCCGAAAGGTATAACACATTCATGTTGATCTTCGTTTCATTGTTTTTCACTTTGTTGCACTTAAAGTACTATTTGATGATGTTCAAACAAACTCCTTTTACAGAATATGGATGATCGTTAGAATTCTAATTACCCAATTGAGAATCGGGGTCAATCCCACAAGGAATAGGTTGAAATAAGTCTATCAACTATTACTTTTTATCGAAGTTACTAATTTCCTAAAATAACAATACATAAAGTAAATTGAGGTTTTGTTGTAATGAGTAACATGAGTCAATGAACAGAACTAGTGTGACAACTAGGTGTGTATAGAATGAGAATTAAGCTAGGATTGTGTTTCTCATGACTAACAACTCATCAGGCGTTATGCTCTCGGGATTATCCTTTGTTCAATACATGCAAATTTTAGTGAATTTAGTGAGTTAAGTAACCTCTAATTCACTTCTCGGTCCTTCTTATAAATATCTCATTCCTCTCCTATCGGATTCAGAATGTAGCTCATGTTAAACCTCACTTTGGATTTCTAGGTACTTTTCCCTCGTGGGCTCAAGTAAATTAGACGAGTGTTTATTCTCTCGAATCCTAGTTATGATTATCTTTTATGGTTACCTTTTTCTATTTAATACTTTCCTCTTGGACAAGTAGTAAATATCGGTAAGTTCTCAATGTGTCAACTCATTAAGAAAACAATGTGATTGAAGATGATCATAATACATGTTATTTGATCACTAAAATTTATCCTAAATATTTGCATAACTTGTTATTGTGTCATGGTTTCCACAACCCTAGTTGTGGGTTTAGCTAAGCATAGATAATAAGAATAACCCATAAAAAGATGAAGAATTCATGGTAAAAATAACTTACAATGTAAGGAAGAAGAATCACGAATCTAAAATCCTGATTAAAATATCCAAAATATGATTTCATGTTCAAAGTAATGTTTAGGTTTAAGTTTCGCTCGTATACGTTGTCCAAAAAAGTTAGAATAATAATAAAAATAAATCTAATTCTAATTAAAGTAGGAAATTTATGTCGACACAATTCACGAAACACATCCACGGTTCATGGTGCACACTATGGCCCATGAAGGGTTTCGTGGTGTTCTTCTTTGCAAACGTAAACCAAAATTTCCAAGGCAACCCACCACGGGAGCACACCACGTCACGTGGTGCGCTTCACAGCATGTGGTGGGGCTCGTGAAAGTGTACTTCATCAACAACTCAACTTCCTGGCCCTTCATGCATTCTACGAACACTTCTACGGTCTGTGGTGCATTTCATGGACCGTGGAGGGTAACATGGAACTTTCATTTGAATTGTAACTCGTCCAGACTCCTAGTATGCTTTTCGCGGCATTGTACACGACCCGTAAATAGTTCTATGGCTTGTACAGGGGTCCGTGGAACTTGACTTTACATTTTTTTCTCATCTTTCTTCTCCAACATAATTCACGGTGGCCCACCACAGGTCATGGTGAGCTATATGACGCGTAGTGGGCATCGTGCAGGGCCTACTTTTTAAATTTTCACTTCTAGTTCTTCAAATTATTCCAAACCTGTGTCTCACCAGTATTTCCTGAAAAAAATAACATAAAACACATATCATAAGCACAAAATGTGCTTAGGATTCGTAAGTATCCATAGTTTTAGTTGTCGAAAATGTCGTAATTATACGACATATCAGTTCTCCAAGTACCAAAGGAAATTCTCCATCTCATGTGCATCACGAGCGCCCTGGAACACAGGTGGCTTGGGAGCCTCAATCCTAGACTCCCTGTCCCCACTAGACGTAGCACATCTTTCCTCATCTATACCTTCCTCAAATGCCTTCATCTTGGCTCTTATGGTCTTGATCGTGCTAAGTGCCTCCATGAGCCGACACTCCAGGAAAGTAGTGATCTCCTTCATCTCATACTCTGTAGCCTTCTGCTCTTCTAACTCTTTCTGGATGTTGTCATTCTCCTCAAGGGTGAAGTCCTCATGGTATTAAATTTGCCATCGAACGATTTCAAGTGTTTGCCTAGGATCTTTGTGGCTTGACTAGTAGCATCCACCCTCACGATCCACTCCATACCGAGCATGATGTCTATGGACTCCTCACCTCATTCTTCGTCACTCATCTCAGTGGATGAGTTTGATGTTACCAAGCTTGGCTCAGGTTCTAATAGCACCGCCTTATTCCTTTTAGAGTTCTTCTTTTCCTTGCATGAGTTCTTCCTAACATCTAGCCTAACATTAGCGGCATTGGTGGCGATGGTGTCTCCCTCACTTGCCATTTTCCCTTAGTAGAAATCTGCTCTGATACCACTCTATCAAAAACTTAGAGTTTGACTAAGACTTATGTGCAACACTTGACAACTTACTCACGACTCTTTCATGATCTTCTAAGCTCAAGTAAGCCTTTTCAATTAAGATTGTTAAGGGAACACTAGATTGAAGAAGACAAGAGATCTTTTGGAGAAGACTTGTATATCACTCAGAAGATTGCTTACAACTTTCTTGATTGATTTCTACAAATGAATGACCCCTCTTTTTATACTACTCTCTAGAAGCTAAAGTGCAAATAATATTTACTTTATAAGTCCTTTACTATTTATACATTTGTCCTCCCTCTAGAATGCTCTATATTTCTAGAGTGTTCAAATGTCTTGACTACATTATTCTAGAATCTTCTACGGAACATCAAGTGTTATCCACAATGTTCTAGTTTCTTCCAAAAACCTCTCCAAGACTCTAGTTTCTTCTAATTGACTCTAGATTCTTTCCTCTTCTTAATGGTCAAGTGGCGGGTCATGACAATAGGATGTATTGATTAGTATAAAAATGGTTATGGATAATTATAAGGTTTAAATATCCTTCAGTTAAAATTGTCGTCAATGACCATGACCTTGATCTATGATCCATGGTTTGGTTCACAGGTCATGAACATCCCTCTTGGAAAGTCGAGTAAAAATCTGAGTCTTTAAAGTTTGCTACAGGCCCCCTTCTATGGATGTGGTTCCTTCCACGAGCCATGAAACGCTCTCGCACATCCTTTCTTTTTATTGAAAATCTTTCAAGTGTTAGTGGGTTCCATAAACTAGATCCACAGTTCGTAAAACATATCACGATAAATACATAAATTTGTGCATCAATGTCATTCTACTGTCTGATGTATCATTTTCACGAACATGTTCTACGGTTTGTATATCTTTCGACGATCTGTCAAAGGTGTCATCCTATCTAAGTCTATTTTTTCATCTATGAATCTCCTTATACGATTTCTATCTACAAAATGTAAAACCAGATACAAGTTGTACATGCACCCTCTTGTTTTCAAGATCTGAAGACTAAACATCCAATAGGTTTCACGATCACCCTTTATAGTGCATGATATCTTCTTTGGTCTGTAAAATGAGCTCGCGGTCTCTGAACTTAAGCCAGTTTTGAAGTTATCCTTTTGATTCTAACTTGTCAATTTTTGGGTATTACATCGTGATTACCTGACTACTCCACTAAACATGACTTATAATTAAATAAATTGAATTAACTAAATTAGAGCCCTCTAGAAGTGAGGAAGGTCTGATTAACTGCTGATGAAAAATGATCTTACTAAACCTACAAATGTGTGTACTTGAATCTTCATCATAAAATAATGCAGTGCAAAATAACATTAGTATATGAAATGTACAGATGTAATAAAATTGAAGGAAATACTTAATTGAATTGAGTACTCATGCTAAATGAAATGTTGAAAATAACTTGATTGAAAGTAAAACATGAATGTAATGAAAACATGTAGAACTTCACAACTGAGATATGTAATGATATTAACTATTAAAATAATATACTTTTACTTTTCTTGAGGAGTATCTCTAATCAACAATCATCACTATGAGCCTCGTGTTGACACATCGTCTTGCTCATATCGCCAGAGCTATCCAACACTTTGCCAGAGTAAGGGATGAACTTAACTTATGGATCCATCTACTAGTCCTTCTCAGAGACAAGTGAGGAATCGTCTGAATTATGGTACGATCTTATCCTAATTTGACTATGTAGTTTATTGGATTGGAGTTATCTGAACTCGTATTCAAATCGATACTTAATACTTCTTTCAAAATATGCACTATGCTCAATAAATTTAAAGGTGATCCACTTTAGAGAAAAACTAAAAATCTAATACTTGGAGCCTTTGCTCCACATAATTTTTTTAAACTGGATTTTGCTTTCACAAACTTATAATGCTTTCTCATAATTGATAATGTTTTGCTTTCATTAAAAGTAGTTATGCTCTTTAATATAAAATAATGCATTTCATTTAGGACTCCTTAAAACTCTTTTCAAATGATATCTCAAAATATTTGACTTTACTTAAACTTTGAATTCATGCATAATGATGTAAAATATACTGTCTTGAAACTCTTCTAAGCTAATACACTTAAAATAAAATATACTTTTTTGAAACCCTTCTTGATATTTTTGAACTTACTTATTCATACAAATAATGCAAATGAAATACTATGACAAGATCCTCAAATAACTTTGTCTAAAAAGGCATCCATGTGGTATAGTTAGCATGAACCATGAAGCAAAGATCATTAATGATATGAAGTACAATAATTTTTATAAAAACATTAAGAATCAACAAATTGAAAATATAGAGAATTCAAAAATTATGAACTTTGGGGTCAAATCCTAGCTTTAATCTTACTAATTGTAGAAGTAGGGTGTGAGAATGAACTTTGTCCAACACTATGAATGAGTAGCCTAACATACCTTAAACGCTCTACATATCTTGATGAAGAACCCTAACTTTAAGAAGAACAATCAAGAAACCCTTTCTTGAAATTCTTGAATTTGTTTTCTTGGGAACCCTATGATTACGATTTAAGATTTCACTTACTAATTCATGCATAGACGAAGAAATTTTAGTTGGAAAGCATGAAATTTGTGGAAAATGATTTACCTTGGTGAAGAACTTTGAAAGAAAACCATAATTACTTTATGTGTTCTTGAAAATTCTTGAACGTTCAAGTTTAGGAGTAAATAAGAGGATTTTAATTATGAAAACTATTTTTTATACGTTTTGCAATATCAAAATAACTTTCTAAAAGTTTATAGGAAAAAAATACCTCCCAAAAAAACGTTATTTAACTTAGGCAGTGAGGTCTGTATCTTCTCTGCATCGCAGACCTCTGCCAGATTTGAGTGTCTTTGATAAAATGATCATAACTTTTTATTTCGAACTCCGGTTGATGCAATCTAGATGGGCTTGAAAAGAAGAGTTGTAGACCTTTAATTTGATAGGTTAGGGGCTACCTAACTCCTTATATATCGAGTGATATGATCGTTTGAAATTGATTCTTGTATGAACTCGTGCAAAAATTTAGCCGATAAAAATCCTTTGAACTAGGCTTGTTGTAAGAAATCCCTTATGACCGTAAATCAAATTTAATACACTTAAAGTACTTAGAAATTAATCCTAACACATAAATATAATTAGTGGTCATCAAGTTTGAGCCTATATGCGAATGACTCGGATCTTAATTTTAAAAAAATTTCTAGTGTTATAACTTTACATCTTAAAATTTTTAAAATTCAAAATTATACTTTTTAGAAAATTTGATATTTAATACTATGATCTCAAATTGCATATTCAAATATTGATTAAATATAACGATCCCAAATTGCATATCCAAATGCCTGCTAATTTTATTCAAGCACCCCATTACAAAAATGGCATTAATTGATGTTCCCAAATATTCTAAGAATAATTAATAGTCTACTTCATAGTTTAATTTTTATTTGTTAAATATAATAGTCTTATAAATAACGTTCCATAAGAATTTTTTCTTATAGTGAGTCATTAACCCATAACAAATGAACAAATCAATATACATACATATAAAGCTCGATATATACTATGTTTTTGTTCTCATAAAATTATAGGTTATAATATTCTATATCTCTATGCGGTTATCTTTAGAGAAGCAATTACTTTCTTATTTTCATGAGAATATAAGCTAGACTTATATCTCTATTTAGTTATCTTCACAGAATCAATCACCAATCTCACCCCTATCATATTGTTTGTGATTAACAGTTAAAGAGAGGGAAACAACATAGGAAATGCTAATTCTGATATATAATTAAGAAATAATAATAAGTATATTAAAAAAATATGATACATAATATGTGAATTAAATTTTAACGCTTGCTATTACGAGTAAATGCAAAGGGAGAGAATTCCTTCATTTTCTTCAATACCATCGTAACATATTCAATACGGTTGTTTTCTCCACTTATTTTATCAATATCAGATCGTGCGAGGAAAAAAAATTTCTATGTTCAAAATTCTTTTAAGTCTATAGATTAAATAAAATTTTTTTTAATATAAATCAAATATTGAATTGTTTAAAAAAATAAAAATTCATTTTTTTTTTTTACAAATCAAAATAGGCCAAACTTTGTCCTTTTAAATTAAAAATTATTTAAAAAATAATTTTAAAAAAATCACCCACTATCTCTATTTGTAAATTGACATATTTATTAAGAAAATGTTATACAAAAAGTCAAATGGAGAAAACAAGTAAAAAGAGTTTTAAAAGTTGATATGAATGGTAAGACTTTTGATGTTCCAAGTATTAGAATCAGCGTTGTCATTAAATTATAATTTTGAAAATAACAAATAGTTTGATATTTATTAACTAAAAAAGACTTAATTTATTTAAAAAAGAAACTTTAATATTATCTTTATATATTTGTGATCAAATTTGAATCAATTTTTTATAATCAAATACCATTTTCTTTTCATTAATTTTAAAAAGACGACAATCTCAAAAGGAATGGATTCCAAAAAAAGTGAAACCAGAAAAATTATGATAAAGATTTTGATAGGAAATGGCTTTAAAATTGCTAACCAGTGATATTAAATTTGGTTCATTGCATAACTTTTTTTTTATTTTTGATGCTAACTCTTTCCCTCTTTATCGCAAAGCTTTAGTTTTGTCAAATGTGAAAACTTCCCTACATAAAGGTGGTGGGAATCAAGAAAGTCTCTATTGATTTAACTAAATGGCTCCTGATCATTTAATATGCTTAATATTTGTGGAGATAGAAAATGACAATATATTTTATACTTTTAAATTATATGTGTAACATTTTTCTAAATGACTTTTCTCATTTTATTATATTTTTTTTAATTTTTTATCAAGTGAATTTATTTTGACTCGCTCAAATTTAGCCGGATGCATCCACCTAACCCCTTCATTGATGCTGTTTTTACAAAAAACCAAAAGCTCTCATCAACTTGATCAAAGAAGAGCGAAGACAATCAACAGTAACATAGTTAAATGACAGAGGTGTTATTTTTTCAAGTTATATCGAGATTAAGTGAGTGATAATAACGATGGATTAACTTCAAAATTTAAGGAAAAATTACTTGTGCTAATATTTTTAAAAAAAATAACTATTGATTTAGTGATATTTTTTTATATATTACCATCTATAGCAATATTATAATAAATATGCACTTTTATTAAAAGTGAATTATGAATGTAATATAAATGTATTATAAGTGTTTTAAAATATACTGTGTTTGTTTGATAAGAAATTAAGACTATCTATTAAAGTGTGTGATAAATTTAATATCCATTAATAAAATTTGTATTATATATATTTTATAAACAGTTCTTTATAATATTTATTAATTATTACTAATCCTCTAGCTAAAAATAAATAGGAAAGAATGAAATAAATAGAGGATAGAGACTATTTTTAAAAATCAATCTCATTTTAGTAGTGGTTTTTGAATAAAAGAATTGGGAAACTCATTTTATGTCCCCATGTAATTGTTAGTCGATGAAGTAGTGATTACCAATTTTTTATTCCAATTAAGCGTAACCTCCATACAACAACAATAAATATTTACTGAAATTTCACGAAGTAAATTTTGAGAAGAATAATATTTATGCAGACTTTATCACTGTTTCACGAAGATAGAAAGACTGTTTTTAAAATATCGTCAACTTAAATATAATCGCCCCAAGTAAAAAAAGAAAATAATAGCTAACATTATATATTGTTTCATAATGTATTGTATTGTGTTGTACTATATTGTATTGTATCGTATTCTATTGTTCCAATGACTACAATATTTGGATAGATTGTATTGTTCTTCGTCGTTACATAATGTCATATGTTCATAATTTAAATGATAAACCTACAAGAAATTGAAGGTATGTAGTAATTTCATGAAAAGATAGGGTAAATAATAAAATAGAATTATTAAATAAACAAATAAATAAAGTAAAAAGTGAGAAGAAAATATTAAAGTAACGATACAGTCATACCAAATTGATCGTTACATAAAATAGATCTCAAAACAAATATCATATTTAAACTAACAATATAATACAATACAACGGTAACAACCATCCAAACAAGTGTTAAGTGTATAGAGATTTGAGAAAGTAAAGCCTGATGTATTGTTGAAGTCGTTTCTAAACCAATATGGGAACTTGGAAAAGTTCAAACTTTTCTTGTTTCTAAAGCAAATATCACTTCCTATTTTATTTTTTTATTACCTCAATTATTTCACTTGACATACCTTTATGAAATAATTAATAAAATATAATTTTACTATATTATTATTTGAATATAATAAATTCAACATTTTAACAAATAATTATAGTTAATAATAAAAATAATTTAAAAATATGTAATAAATTATCTCTTAATTTATTAATTGGATAAATAAAAGTGAAGGGATAGAATATCATAAAATTCGCTAAATATTTATATCAAATCATACTAATTTGTTACTGTTAAGTTATAAATTTAGATGAGAAAATAAAGTATATGAAGACGTGTGCTTATTTATGGTGTAAATTATGACAACTATTCTAATTTCTAATACGTTATTTAAGTAATATAAATTAAAAAAGAAATTATTGACATTTTTTACCTACTATAATTGATAAGAAAAGGTTTTTTCTTATTCTTTCACAATTTATTTCACTCATAATCAATATAAAAATAAATTAATTATATCTAAATTGTTTTTAAAACTACAGATCATCGAAAAGTCAAGTTTCCATTCAAGCAAATGATAATTGTTTTTTTTTAAATGCAACATATCTTTTCTTTGTTCTAAGGTTTTTTAATTTCAAAGTAAAATGGAATCTTTTTCAAATGTTCCTTCCAACCTTAAAAAGGATAAATGTGGTGCTTTAACTCTAAATGAAGCCCCAAATTGCGCTTCTTTTTTGAGTTAATTAATTAATTAAAAGCTTAAAGAACAGAAAATCTATAACAAATAAAAGGGGCATAAAATAATAAAAAGTAGTTTTTGAATGCTGGAGAAAGAAAAAGATAGTCTATTATCCGATCTCTATGATTAGTCAAAATATATTATTTATGTTGAGATGGATAGAATTTCTCCACTATTAATTGGAAAAAAAAATCCTAGTTGGCACCATTTTTCACTACAATGGACCTTATGCATATGCAAGTCCTGGTTTAATGTGAATATCATATATCGCATGAAAAAAGAAAGTAAGATATGTTCAAACAATCTTACAAAAGAAAGGATTGTTGAAGACCATATGACTGAGGGATAGAGTAAGATATGTTCAAACAATCCTAAAAAAGCTTCGTATAAATGATAAAGAATAAATGTTGAACGCAACTTAATCTCAAAAGTCAGCTCATGAAACAAGGATTGTTGAAGACCATATGTACAGGGGGCAAATTTTCTTTCCACAAAGCGATGTGGGATTCTAACACCTATGAGATGAACAATAAAGATGGGGTCCAACATGAGAAATGATAAATTGGGTGAACGAAATGAAATGATCTTAGTTTAACTCAATCCTAAAGATTAGCTCACGAGGATACGACTATCCAATACAAATAACAAAGACTAAATTTACATCCTACAAACACTGTGAGACTCCAACAAACTCTTCCGTGTATATTATATATATGATTTCTTAAGAATGATGACTTGAAGATATACTTTAATTGTACATTGATTTGAAGCTATATACATTGCACAATTCATTTACTAAACATGAAATAATCAGATCAATCTTCTTCTTAAACAAGCAAAATATTAAGACAAAATTAATTGCTAGTGACTAACACTAAATTTGATCCATTGCATAGCTTTCTTTGTTTTTGATCCTCTTCCCTCTCCCTTTCTAATCGAATCTTTGCATCAATCAATGCTCTCTTTACTTCCTCACCCCCAAGTTTTTCTTGTAACAACATTTCAAATTCTTGAATTGCGGCCTCCCATCTTTCCAACTATGCAACAAAATTCAAAAATCAAAATGGTCAATGTATAATCTATGTTACACAACTAGAAAATATAATCTTTATTATCGACACATTCTTCGATTAGCATTAGTACTTTACCTTCACGTAGCAATCAGCTCTTCGTAATCTAGCCTTAGTATACGAAGGACGTAGCACAAGAGCTGCTGTGCAATCCTCCACTGATTTCTCGAATTGTCCTAGCTTGAATCGACAAGCTGCTCTGTTAAATAACAGAACAGAATTGTATGGATCCTGTTCTAGTCCTTCTGTGTACATACAACAAGCCTCTGTGTATTTTGATTCCTTAAAAAGCTCGTTACCCTTTAACCGTGCTGATGCCAACCTTTGAATTCTTCTCAATATCATGATTATCTCGTTGCTGATATCGAGCTTTGCAGCCTCTTGAGCTAAAGCTATTCCATCATCGAACCTGCCTACTAATGTGTAAACTTGTGCTCGAATTATCAGCAAATAAGCTGTTTTAGCTGATCCAAAAAGGCGTATACCAAGACTTGTTTTGAAATTAGGTCCCTTTTGAATGACGGTATACGCCTCCTCATGTCTGTGTAACTTCATCAATGCCTCAGCTCTCATTGCAAAGATCTTTGAATACAAAAATAATAAAGTGTAAGTATCATTGGATATGATCTTAAATATGTAACTTGACGAGTAAATTATGGACAATTTCAACCTGTGGAGCTGAATCTGCACCAGATGACAGTGCATTTTGGCTAACATTAAGTAATGTGATGTAATCGTTCACCCTATGAGCTTCTATACAATTACATATGATTCTTTTAAGATCTTGAGCCTCAGATATGTCCCTTCTGTCAACTTTTGGTCCTGATTTTTCGTAATGATTCAATGCTTTCTCTGCTTCTCCTAATCTGTTGACGCGAATAAATTTCAGATATTACCATAACAAATACTCTGTTTTTTAATCAGATTTTAGTACCTGAGATATAGTCTTGCAAGGCGATATTGCGCGTTGTAATAAAAAGGGTCTAGCTGAATGGCCTCTCTGCATTCGATCACTGCTTCAATCAGACGGTTTAAACTCAATAAAGCTGCACTTTTGTTGCTGTAATAACAAGCATTTTTCGGATTGATCGCGATTGCTTGATTATATAAAGCTATTGCTTGTTCAAATCTTCCATGCTTGTAATGCTCATTTCCCATGGACTTGAGTGCATCAGGATCCAATTTGTTTACTATGTTCCCCATCAATACTCTGCCTTTCTGTAGCATAGACTTCTGATCAATCGAGACATTTTGGATTCTTTTTTGCTGCTTCAAATTCCCCAATTGGCCTAACAACATAATGTTGCCCGTGCTGGAAGCACGATTCAACGTTCCATTCGCGTTGGATTTCTGGTGATTAATGAGACTCGCGCTCAAGTCACTAGAGGGGAATGTCGTTTGCCTCCTAAGATTCTGAGTATTGGGGGCCAAGTTGACAACTTGTGACATTTTCTTCGTGCTCGAAGAATTAGACGATTGATTCTTCGAGCTGGTACGTGTACCATTAGATGTTGATCTCCTAATGTGTTTTTGATCTTGTGAACTCAGAATGACTGAAGATGGTTTTGGTTGAGGCTTGGTTAATTTCTTTTGGGAAATTTGTGGCACTGGTTGTTTAATTGGCTTACAATTTCGACATTGAAAAATTGCTGCCACTAGACCACAACCCAATTGAATTTCCACTGACTTGTCTCCAATTTCTGCCATAATTTCCTCTTCAATCAAATATTGCAAATTGGCTAATCACTTAAAGAAATGGAAGATGAGAGAGGTCAACTATTAAACACAATGAAATAAACACATGGTCCAAGAAATGGGAAAGAAGATCACAAAGATAAAACTTGAATATCAAGTGTTCAATGTGATAGGCCCTTATTTAGATTAGAAGAAATGTTTGAATACTAATATATATACACTACTCAAAGGTCCTAGAGTGGAAGCTAAGAAACCAACTTTATTTTTCTTTCCAAAAGGGAACAAAGACTTGGTAGGATATATCATTCTAATTTCTAATAGAGTAGCATTGGATGTCTTATCAAGAAAGTGTTATTTGAAAGGATTTCTTTAATATTTTCCTCTTGTGTCGTGCCAAACAGGTAGGACCCCATCATATCAAAGTTGAATGTCACACGTGCAAACATGTACTGTTTTGTTTCATTCACCAAACCTTGTGAAAACTCTGCTCTTAATGCAACAAATGCGTATACGCTACTCGGGGTGCCAAACTCACCCAAAAATACACAATTTTCATAATTCCTCCAAACTTACATGACTTCCATATAAATAGTACATATTCGATATTATATTCGGAGTTATGTGTGATGATGATAGTTATATCAACTATGTTGTATGGGATGGAATGCAAACTTATTAAGATATTATATATGTGTGAGTTGATAAGTAGATATGTGCTAAAATAGTGGTTTATTAAAGGGGAATAAAATTATTTTCTTAAAAGAAAATATTAATAAAACATAAAGCAGTATTCTTAATTAAATTCATGCTCTAAATCGAAGTATATTGAATTATTTTTTTTTGGGAACACTATGAAAATGATAGTCGCTATAATTTCTATCCTTCACATAAGCACTTTATGCACACTGAATAAATCTCTCATTGGGTGAGAGAACTACAGTAAAATTTTGGCGGCAAACAGAAAATGAAAAAAATGATGTTTATGCTACAGTATTGTCTAGTCTTATGTATTGTGTGCACTTTGAGGCCACTAATTTAAATTCCCAAAAATACTTTAGGCCAGCCTGATTTTTATACACTTTGTTTTATGCTGCATGGCTTTAGAAATTAGTCGGTGCCTGCCATCCACTTTCAACAAAATTAATCAAATATGTGGTTTTCATTTACTTTTATCTTACTCCCTTTTTCTCAATAGTTACATGTTATACTTATCGTTTAAATCTATACTAGAAATGTTACAAGTTTTTTATTTAAAAATAATTTTTATTTTTTTCTTAATAACATTTCTAATGAAAATAAAAAAAATAAGTTTAATAAGTAGCTATTAAGTTTACTATCTCTTCTCCGCATACCCAACACTTCCAACCTACCATCAAGTTCAATTGCCGACAACAGTGAAGAAATTCGAAATTGTACTTGTTGCCTAAAAGGTGGTCAAAGTTTTGAACTAGTATAGGACAACACACCCAAATCTATAGAATATCTTCTAACCTTTTCCATTCATGTAAAAGTTATTTTGTGTCACGATATTCTATTATTCTTTACGCCTTCACTCTATTTTGGTGTTTTCTTAGTTCAAGAATTGAGGCTCACAAGTACTAATTAATATATATATATTATATCTTTAATTTATGGTTCATAGTTTAATATTCTGAAGTCTCAGGTGCGGAAAAATATATATCAATGTAACTGTAAAATGATGATGAGTAGTTGAGAAGATGATTAGGCAGTTAGTTAATTAAGAGTTGTAACAGAATTTGTTAGTTAGTGATGAAAACAATTAGTCAATGCTCTATAAAATGAGCATGAGAAGCACATTTTGTAATCAGATCAGAACAAGAAATAAAATCTTTATTTTCCTCTTCATTTTCTCATCTTCTCTACATAGTAGAAGTAATATTTTGACATGGTATCAGAGCTTTGATCATTGGGAAGAAGCCATGGCTGATTCAGAAACATCGCAAGAAAAAATCACACAAATATCAGAGTTACATTACACACATCCATTATTTTTACAACCATCAGATACACCTAGAGCTACACTGATTGAATTGAAGTTAATAAGGCCAGAAAATTACACATTATGGAGTAGATCAATGGCACTAGCTTTATTGGGGAAAAATAAGTTAGGTCTGATAGATGGAAGTTGTAGTTAAAGTATGTACAAAGGAGAATTAACAAGGCAATGAGATAGATGTAATGCACTGGTGTTGTCTTGGATCAGTGTAGTACTTGCATCAGAGTTGGTCTCCAGCATAGTACCATTCACTACAAAGAAAGTATGGGATGAATTCAAAGAGAGATTTCATAAGATGAACTTTACCAGGATCTATCAATTGTAGAAGGAAATAGCCATGCACACACAAGGTACAAACTCAATTATATTTTATTACTCTAAGTTGAAAGACTGTTGGGATGAATTTGATCTATTGACACCTTATCTTCATGCATGTGAATGTGTAGAATTAGTATCATATATCTCACATTTAAACTATCAAAGGTTGTTATAGTTTCTCATGGGATTGAATGAAATCAATAGTCGTGTTAAAAGTGATATTCTCCTTAGAACTCTAGTCGTAAGTGTGAATCAAGCTTATTCTATAGCAGTGCAGGAAGAAATTCAGAGAAAACTAGGAGTAATTGATCTTAATCAAGACTTCTTGAGTTTGTTAGTTGTTAATAGGGATAATGCATTTAGACCTAAAAGATCAATGACTGGTGGGACAGCGAGAACTATTTCTAGCATTGTATGTGAATATTGTGGATACAAGGGTGATTTGAAAATGAACTATTGTAGATTGGTTGGTTACCCTCCTGACTTTAAGAGTAAAAAGCATTTAGGAACACAACGAGATAAGGATGTTTGATCAGACCTATTTATGGATCAAGTTCTGTAAGGAAGAACTATCCACAAACACATCATGCTGCTATAGAAAGAGGTGAATCCAGTTCAGGATCTGCAGGGGGAATTATATTTTAGATGAAGAATATCAGCATTACATGAATTGGAAAGGAAAGAGTCAGGATCTGCAATCAAAGGCTCATATAGGTGACTATCCCTGCAATTTTGCAGGTATATCTTCTTTGTTATCTAAAGTAGAATAATGTGACTGGATTATAGATTCAGGAGTTTCTCATCATATGACACCCCCTTAGAAGAGTGTTAAATGATATTAAGGCTATTAATAGAAAACAAAGTCAATAGGTTCAAGTTCCCACAAGAGACAAATGCAATATAACATACACAGGAGAAACAATTATTTTACAAAATCATAGACTTAAGAATATGTTGTATATGTCTGATTTCAAGTTCAGTATATTATCAATATCCAAAATAACCAAAGAACTATGATGTTCGGTCAATTTCTATCCAGAATTTTGCATATTACAGGGTCTTTACAATGACAAAGTGATGGGAATTAGTAGTGAACATGAAGGATTATATTGGTTGCAGGACAATGAAACAATCAAGGCAGGAACAACAATAAAAGATAAGTCAGACTCAGTGTTACGTCATAACAGGTTTGGTCATCCTTCTATGGAGATACTCAATAATATTGATGACCTGAAAGTGAAGATGTGTAAGACACAACAATAGCTTTGCATAGTATATTCAATGGCTAAACAAATCAGGCTAAAATTTATGATTAGTACTTCTATAATTACTAGTTGCTTTCATTTGTTGCATATTGATGTATGGGGATCTTTCAAGGTTTTTACTTATGACAAAAAGTCATATTTTGTGACTATTGTAGATGACTTCAGCAGATATACTTGGGTTTGTTTGATACAATCTAAATGTAAGGTCATTGTTGTGTTGAAAGATTTTATATATAAAGTAAAAAATCAATATGATGTCAGTGTTAAGGTTTTGAGACCTGATAATGGGAAGAAATTTTTTAGTTCCAAGTATCATGACTTGTTCTCTTCTTTAGGTATTATATATCAGAGTAGTTCTCCATATACTTCTCAACAAAATGATATTGTGGAAAGAAAACACAGATATATCCAGAAAGTTGCAAGAGCATTGAAGTTTCAAAGTGGTGTTCCACATAATTTTTGGGGTGATTGTGTGAGAACGGTTGTGTATCTTATAAACAAATTACTATCTAGTTTACTGAAAAGTAAATCTCTATTTGAAATTATGCGTAAGAAGCCTCCAAGCTTTGATCATCTTAGGGTGCTTGGTTGTCTTTGTTTTGCAAGTATGTTGTCAAAGGGGGATAAATTTGATTCTAGAGTAAGGAAGATTGTACTACTTGGTTATGAAGAGACACAAATAGGCTGCAGTTTATTTGATTTAGAAGTTGGCACCTTCCTTACGAGTAGAGATATCAGTTTTAGAGAAACTATTTTTCCAGTTTCCTTTTAAGGGAGCAAAAAAGGATCTTGATGACATATTTGATCCTTCACCTTCAAAATTTGTACATGAAAGTATCTTACCAATTGCAGATGTAGAGAACAAGTCACACAGGACAGGAATGTTGGTGATCCCATGATAGATGAGGTAGAAGTTGCATATTTAGAAATGGTTGAGGAAATGAATAGAATAACTCCAGGAGAGACACCAAGAGAGTCAAGTAATTCAAACAGTATATGGAAAACATCATTCATGAAGAAGAAGATCCCATACAAGTTATCCCAGTAGAGTCAGAAGTAAGAAGAAGCAGGACAACGAAGCTTTTTATCTAGATGAAGGACTATGTAGTGTCCAAAAAAAAAGCAAATCAAACACCACCATTTCCTATATCTGATTACATTATTTATTCCTCCTTATCACCTAACTATCAATCATACTTAAGTGCTTTATCAGTCTTGCTTGAGCCTCAATCATTCCATCAGGCATCCAAAGATCAAAGGTGGATTCAAGCAATGAAACAGGAGATAAAGGCTTTAAAGGAAAATCATACTTGGGATATTGTTGATTTACCAGATGGTAAACAGGATATAGGATCTAAATAGGTATATAAGATTAAATATAATTTCAATGGTGAGAAGGAAAGGTTTAAGACTAGGTTGGTGACAAAGGGATATAGCCAAAAAGAAAGTTGGATTTCTATGATACTTTTTCACCAGTGGCAAAAATAGTGTCAGTCATAACTATGATAAGTTTGGTTGCATCTACACACTGGATTATTTCACAAATGAATGTCAGTAATGCCTTTTTGCAAGGAGACTTGTGTACATGTGTATGTCACAAGGTTTATGTAGAAAGGGGGAAGAAAAAGGTTTGTAAACTTGTCAAGTCTTTATATGGACTAAAATAGGCCTCCAAACAATAGAATATCAAACTCACAGATGCATTAGTTAATACAGGGTTATTACAAAGTAATTATGATCATTCACTATTTACAAAGAAGGAAGAGATGAACATTGTTGTTATACTAATATATGTGGATGATTTGTTGATCACTGGAAGTACACCAACAATGATAGAAAAGGCAAAAAGAACCCTTCATAATCATTTCAAGGTCAAGGACTTAGGAGACTTGAGATATTTCCTTGGTATTGAAGTCATGAGGTCAGGGAAGGGAATAATCTTAAACCAAAGGAAATATAGCTTGAAGTTAATCTCAGAAGTAGGACTCAGTGGTGTTAGACATGCTCTCACTCCATTAGAGTCTAATCACAAGCCAACAATAGATTTTGATGTACATGTGGGAAACAAAAGTGATCCAGAACTAGAAGATGTAGTTGGTTATCATAAGCTAATTGGTAAGTTAATCTATCTTACTATCACTAGACCAGACATATGTTTTGTTGTACATGTACTTAGCCAATTCATGAAAAGACCAAAGTAATCACATTTGGAGGAATATATGAGAGTAGTAAGATACCTGAAGGGATCACCAGGTTTTAGGTTATTTTTCCCATCCAATACAACACGGGAACTGGCAGTATACTGTGATTCTAACTAGGCAGCTTGTCCTAATACTAGAAGATCAGTCACTGGGTATGTGGTAAAGTTAGGGGGTGCCTTATTGTCTTGAAAATCTAAGAAACAGCAGACAGTTAGTAGCAGTTCAGCAGAAGCTGAATATAAGAGCATAATGGTGGCAATTGGAGAACTAACTTGGGTATACAGACTCCTGAAAAAATTAAATTGTCATGTGTCTACTCTTATTGCATTGCATTATGACAATCAGACAGTTATACAAATAGCCTCTAATCCTATATTCCATGAAAGAACAAAACACAAAGATTGATTGTCATTTTGTTAGAGAAAAGATCAAAACTGGTCTGGTTCAACCACAATATATTTCTACAACTTCCCAACTTGCAAATGTGTTAACCAAAACTTAAGTGTTGCTCAGCATAAGCAACTGATTTCCAAGCTTGGTATGTTCAATGTATTTCACATACCAGTTTGAAGGGTGTGTTAAATGATAATGAGTAGTTGAGAAGATGATTGGGCAAATAGTTAAACAATTACTTGGAGTTAGTTCAGAGTTGTAACAGAATTTGTTAGTTAGGTATGAAAATAATCAGTCAATGCTCTATAAAAGGAACATGAGAAGCATATTTTGTAATCAGATCAGAACAAGAAATAAAATTGTTAGTTTCTTCTTCATTCTCTCATCTTCTCTACACAGTAGAAGCAATACTTTAACAATAACTCATCATAAATTTAGTGGTTAGACTCTACTACAATAACGCTAGGGTAGGGACAAAATTTTGCATACAAAAAAATAGTTTGACAGGATAATAAAAATAATTCACACCTATTATTCTTGTAATCATGTTCTCAATATAAAAGCACAAAATAATAATCGAAAGGTTAGTTTATTCAAAATTCCAATCCAAACATCCTTTCTCCCCTATTTCATACCTAAAATATACTCTTCTTATATGGTATTTAAGATTTATTAAGATTCAATATATGTGAACTTTGACCGATATTTTTGTTATGTCCAAGAGGTTATCCTAGGCGTGGTGAAAACTCAAAAATCATTGTTACTCCCTAAGTGAACCATTTAGCTTGATCGCTCATTCAATCACACAAGGGAAGACTCAGTTTAAGTATAAAAAGAACATTTTAGTCGGTTAATTAGTCAATAACTCAATAAAATTACGGTATTAAAACCAATAATTCGATCAACTCAATGTCTGAAGAAGTATCTTTTTGAAAGGAATTAACAAGTGTTAGATATAGAAACATCAACTCTAATCCATCATTGTCTATCTCTATCCCTAGATATCTAGATGGTGTCAATGATAGGTTCATGACTAGCTCAAAAGAAATAAAAATACTAAACTCCAAAAAGAAAATATAAACGAATCCTCTGAGTGCAAGGACGTCTTATCACTGTCTCTGAGATGAAATTGATCATCAACGGAGCGTTCGTTGAGGATCCTTAGCACTTGTATCATCAACGAAGCGTCCATTGAGGATGTAGCGCCAAATGACATTAGTACATGAATGTATGACATATAAAATAGTTGGAGAGAAAAGAACATAATCAAAGGTACTCAACTCGACCATCCACTCAACTCAGTAAACTTGCAAGTTTAAGAATAAAATCAAGTTTTGAAAATAGACTCAATAACATACAACTCAACCAAATCAAATCAATCATTCAATGGGAGTTTCTCTAAACGACAACCATCACTTATGATCTAGTGGTGATATAATGAAGTGATGTCGTTGTCACACCCGTCCAATATAATTTGCCAAGATAAGGGCCCAACACCATCGTTGGATCTAAAATCAATAAAAATCCTCTTTTGGGACTGAAAAGGTATAGCCTCCATCATACGCTAGTTGTGTAATTTATTGGGTGTGAGTTGTTATTTATTATCACCTAATTTGATGCCCAATACTACTCCCAAGACTCAATATGTTCATAAACTCAAATCAACCAACTGTTTCAATTAAATCGTTTATTTAGTCTGATTGGACTCTTATTTATTCAATCATCATATCAACTGTCAACTCTTCCATTTAAACATACTTTCAAAATCCATTCATAATTCTTCAAGACTTTGTCTCAACAATCATTTATACTCAAGATGTTTTTGTAATAACCCGTTATATTATTTTAAAAATAAATCCTCTCGTATAAAATATCCTTTTCATAAATTTAAATTGAAAATTTTAGATTGTTTAGTAATTACGGCTATTTAGTTAAGGGATAATTTTAGATAGATAACTTAGTTGGTGGATTAAAATTATAATTTAGTTAATACCTTATACTATTTATCTCATATTTATTAAAAATAAGTTAAATAAATTTATCACTTTTAGTATATAAAATAAATAAGTAAATAAGGAAAATTAATAATTAAATAAACAAATAAAGAAAAAATTTAATAAATAAAATAAAATAAAAAGAAAAAAATAATTATATATATATTGAAAAGGGATGCAAAGCAGCCCTATTATCAAAGTGACGAACATAAAAAAAGGCTGCTGCGCAGCAAGAAAAAGAGACGAACTCACGACAAAACGGAGGAAAAAAGAAATGCGGAGAAAAAAAAGAAAGGAAAAAAAGGGAGAGAAAATTATGATTTTCGTCTCTAAGCGTCAAGGTAATTATGCTCGTCCTTTCTAGTAAGTTTTTATAATATTTTGAATAGGTTTTTAGGGTAGAAACGTGTACAATTTATGAAAATATAGCCCTAGGGTTCTTATAATAAAACCTTGATTTGGGAGTCGAATAGTCATCCGTTTTAGCTGAAATTTGACGTATAAGTTTATTTTATTATGGGTAAATATATTTTGAAAGAAATTTTCAGATTCGAATT
>JBCEWC010002382.1:0-34767 GCA_038996855.1 Solanum aculeatissimum
TTCATGGATGAAAGGGAATCCATGAATCAAACCCACATACCTTGAAATTGACTAAGAGAATTGAAGGATTTCACAACCAAGATGATTTTCCGTAAATTTTTTCAAGCTTTCATTAATGGAGGTCAAGAGAGTGAAGAGAATTTTAAAATGAATTGAGGAGTGTTAGAATGGTTGAAAGAGGATTAGGGTCTGTTTTTGGGGGTTTTGGAGACCTTAGAAAAACTAAAAGGGGCATAGGATCTAATTAAATTTTGAATTAACCATTAATGAAATGGACTAATTCATTAAAACAGTGCCACACGGAAGGCTACAGTTGTCGTATACATGCTCAAGGGTCGTGTACCTGCCCATCAGACTTCACTTGATCTCATCTTCGGCTTGAACTCTCGTGGGACGTTTTGGATCACTTCACGGGGGGTCTCACAGACCGTGTAGCTGCACACAGACCGTGAACTGGTCAGTGGAGCATCACTTGGTCTATAGTCTAGCCCCGAACCTTGGGCAACTTTCTTCCCCACTCCACGGGACCCCTCATGGCCCGTGAAGGGTCACACGGATAGTGAGGTAGTCCGTGGGACTTTACTTGGGCCATGGATGGGACCCTGGCCTTTAGGGGCTCACTGTACCACCACACGAGCACCCCCACAGCCCGTGGAGCACCAAATGGTCCGTGGTCCATCCCTTAGTCTTGTTCCAGAGCTTTATTCTCAGTGTCCTTCCAATTACGGGCAGTCCCATTGTTTTGGTCATAACTTTTCCATACGAACTCCGAATTGAGGGAATCCAGTTGTGTTGCGAATATAACTCAAAAAGATTCAATTTTATATGTAGTAGCCTACACATTTCATCCCATACTAAAAGTTATGATCTTTTAAAGTACACTGCCCAACCAGCCCCATAACTTCACCAAAAGATCAGTTTTGAGTCCGCCCACTTAAATTCAACCCATGGCTACCAAAATTCAACCATGACCAGTTTAACACTAGCCTTGATCAACCACTATGAAGTTCAAAATTTTTTGAATCGTTACACCATAGGCATATTCTGGGTTACTTTTTTTATATTGATGAGTTGGAGAATTATTTTGAGCAACCGGTGATACCTTCCAAGTTTATTGCTATATCATTGCTTGATTCTAGATAATTATCTTCTTAGATTTTGTTTTATTTTAGTTATTATGATTATCTACTTTTGATTTAGTTGTTTTATCCTTTGTTTGTCCTTGTCATGCCGTAACTTACCTATAGTGGTAGTTTATGTCTTATTTTTAATGTTGTTTGTATCATCTCCAACTCGTATGTATATTTATTCATTCTAAATCTCATTCAAGCTATGAGGCCTACTTGATATACCTTGTTTTTGGTATTTATACTACATTTTTGCATCTTTTTTATGCAACTCCTAGTTCAAGCAACCTTCAGAAGGTGTCTCATCATCCATAGTTGTGCCAGATCCAAATAGTGGTGAGCTCCCAATATTTAGAGACTTTATGCTTTTCTTCTTCTGTATAGATTCATATTTTGTATCTTTGACAATGAGATTTTGTATTGTATATGTTTATCTTTCCCTTATATACTTAGTAGCTCCCATATAGGTGACCCCATGCTAGGGATTGGTCTAGTATATGTTTGTCGTCTTTGTAAGGAACTGCAAGTTAGGAAGTCGGAAAGTATAGAAGAAGTGGAATTGGAAATCTATCGGGTCAAAGTACAAACCTTATTTATGGCTCGTGGTTCAAACCACAAGTAATAAATAGGGCTCCTAGAAAGGATCATCCCAAGTGGAAAATTTGACCAAGTGTATAAGGGATCTACGAGGGGTCTTTATGGTCCATAAATAAAACTACAGACCATAAAAAGAGTTTGTGGTTTGAGGACCTTGGTTGATGGAATTTTATTTTTAAAAGTTGAACTACGAACAAATAGGATGAGTCGTAGTTTGTTCTATGAGCCGTAGTTTTGTTTCACAGATAGGGTCCTAAGTTTGGAAAATTTCGTAAGTGTTGAAGTACCTTATGGAGGGGTCTATAACCCTTAAACCAATCTATGAGTCATAGATTGGTCTAATAGATGGTACTTTATATACCACTTTTAGAAATATCCAAAAATTGAACAGGTCCAAACCTCTAAGTACAATCCATAGATTAATTTATGACCTATAAATAGGGTCATGATTCGTGGTCTGGTTGTTTTAATGAAGGGAATTTTAAGTAGTACACTTTATAATAACCATGATGGTCTTTTATGTGATTTTGCATATTTTTACCATCTGCCCTCCCTATAGCTTACTTATAGTCTTTTTGTGGTGTTAGGATGGGTTATATGGTTCTCAAGGTGGTCGGGTGAGTTTGGTGTGAGTTATTCTCATTTTGGAGGCCTTAAAGTAGAAAGTATTGACTTTAGTTAATATCTAGAGATTCAATTATTGTATGAAAATTCTGACAGTTCCATTAGCTTTGGAGGGTCCCTTTTGGTCTAGAAGGAAGCTTTGTTTGGGTTTTAGGGATTTTATTTTGAGTTTGTGTGATTTGTCATTTTAACTTTAATGTTTGACCAATTTTGGCTTTGGTCAACATTTTGGGAAACTCACTCAGATAAAAATCCTATCAGCATGGTTAGCTTTGAAATATCGTAATTGATTTAGAACAGCCTTTTGTTTAGTTCACGATGCTCTCAAAATCAGTTTTTGGGCTTAGGTAATATGCATTTTTCTTTGAAAGTGTTGTCTTTGATAAGCATTTCGATGTGACAACCTCCATTATTCATTTCTCAATTCTTTTGAGTCTACAGTGCCATTTTAAATTGAGTTGAATAGTTCATTTAAATCGATATGGACTTGGATAAATCTCGAACCATGTAAAACAAATCCCTAAGCTTAGTGAATATCTAATGTATGGATGCCATTTGAGCCTACTTTTGTTTTTTTGTAATCATGGGCCCTTAGCCTCATTTCTGAAGGTCACCCCCTTGGTTCTCTATGACCGCGAGATGTGCCTCCACATTTGTGGAGGGTAACCTTCATGCGCCTTGAGATTACAGGCATGGCTCTACATTCACAAAGGTTAGCCAATCGATCCCAATGTTTGCAAAGGGCATTTTCTGACCTAGAAATGTCTTAAAATAGTCTATTCTTAGCTGTCAAGTTTCATTTTGAGAATAATTCTTGACCGAATTCGATGATTTTCGTTATGTTAGGTTGGAAATTCTTGGGTGAACATTCTAGTGATGTTTATTCTTTATAAAATCTTCTATGTCTTGCTCCATTTTGCATTTTTCTTCAATTTCTGTAACGACTTGGTTGGTCATTTCTAAGTTTATCTATGAAAATTATTATTTTAACCTTTCATAAGTTTCTTTGAGTCTATTTTGAATTATCTGTGTTGTTAGAACTAAAATCTTGAGTTTTAAAAGTGAAATATATGAGTTTTGACATTTTTTGAAGCTTAAGTTGTTGAAAAAGTGAGTTTTTATACCATTCTGAGTTTTAGGTGTCAAATTGGAGATCCATCGATTCCATTAGTTTTAAAATGTCAAAACTAGTCTATGAGAAGTTATAAAATTAAATTTAGATTTACAAGGTGGTTTTTAGGCCAAATGTTATGTTTTGAGTTTTTTCTAGAACCAAAGTTTGACATTGGTCAACATTAAGAGTTAGGAAGCTCGGATTGAAATTCTGAAAGTTCCAGTAGTTCCAAATGGTGAAACTAACGTTAGAAAAGGTCTCATAACATTTTTTGAAGTTGCCAAGGGAAATTTTAGTTTTTCGAGTTTTAAACTAGTTTATTTGAGTTGCATTGGTAAATGTAGCGTGGAGGCATCAAAATCGATGTTTGATGATTCTGTTGAGTTCGAATTATTTTTTTCTTTTATGGATACATATTTTGTTTGTGTAATTTTTATTCCAAATAAATTTCGAGGGTTCATTCCAAGTTGAAAATTGGATTGGGTATTTTCATTATTTCTTGTTTCTGGTGTGACCAGTGTTGTTCTCAGAATTTTCAGAGGTCTAGGAGACTAAAACTCTTCGTTCGGGGGGCTTGATCTGTGTTTGGTGAGGGTGAGTTCCTTCTAACACATGTTCGTAGTTGAATATCTTTTTTCGTGGAACATCATTCGTGTTCGCGGATTGTTTTTGCTTGTTCAGTTATTAACACCACGTTTATTTTAAACTTGATTTTTGTGTGATTTTCACCCACAAACTCTGTTTTTCATTTAGAAACTGATTTTAAAGTCATTTTTAGATTCAAGAACATCAAATTTGAGGACTAATTTTGACTATTTTGCCTCTAAGCCTAATTCATGCCAATATGGGTATGAAAATGCATCTCTTGATGTGTACTATTTATTTTTGACAATGATTGATGGATTCAGGGATTGTTTGGAAGATTGAGTTGATTAAAAGCTTGTTCGAGTGCAGTTTTGACACTAAAGTAGGTTCGGCTAACCTTTATAGAACTTGATATTAGTTATTGGACTTGATCATATGATAATTGTAAGATCTAGACTGATTCATGAGTAGATGGGTTGATATAATAGAAATTTAATGGAATTGTGATTTCGGTTATGCTGAAAATTGTGTAAATTATTGTGTTATTGATAAATTGAGATGGAATCTTGTCAATTGAAACATTCTGGAAGATTGATGTGATAATACAACACCTGTTATACTATTTTGAATTTATGTGGTTAAGTGATGGCTTTTGACATACTTTTAGGCATATTTGTATATTTTGGGATGAGTAAGGTCCAGTGTTGTTGGCATATTTTTACAATTTGGAAAGAGTAAGGTCCGGTGTTGTTCACATATTTGTATATTTTGGGACATGTGAAGTTTGGTATTATTAATACAATTGACTATTGATATAACTGTGATTATTTTGTGCATGATGCTTGCTTTGGGTACTAGTTGAGGCACTTGGTATTACTTTCCATGATTATATGAGGTTTATATATTAGTATTCTTATCATGTTGCCATTTTATAGATATTTTGACGTATATTCTTGCAATACACTTTTTCCATATTGCATCTGTACCACTTATGCCATCATGATACTAGAGACATTGTGATACTAGATATACCCCTGTATAATACCTATGATGCCTTGAGGTACATTGGGATCTACATATTTATTGGGATGAGTGAGGTCTGGTATTGTCGATCCACTAGACTATTGGTATGATTATGAGAAGTTGAGGCTTGAGAATAGTGTTGTGGTACTTATTATTATCTTTCATGATTCTATGATGTTTACTTACCGGTATTCTTATTATGATGTTAACTTATACTTTGAATTGTATCATTGATATGTATTCACTTTGTATTATACTATATAACCTCTTGACATAGGCAGGAGGCAAGAGTAACATATGTATCATTTCTCAAGCCCCTGGACCTGGGTAGGAGGAAAGGGTAGTAATTATATCACTTCTCAAATCCCTTGGCCCAGGCAGGAGGTAAGGGTAATACTTATATATCTTCTCAAATCCCTTGACCCCAACTGTAGACAAGGGTAAGACATGTCACCTTTCAATCCACTCCTTCACCATGGGAAGATGACAAGTTTGGTGTACCATGATACCCCTTGACCATGGGTAGATAGAAAGGTTGGGGTACCATGAAACTCCTTGACAACGAGCAGGTGGCAGGGTTGGGGTATCGTGACACTCCTTGATCAGGGGCAGGTGGCAAGCTTGCATTCATAAATTTGCTATGCATTACATTATTAACTACTTATGCTTATTTTATTTGATCTCATATATATGTATGTATATTGTTTATTAACATTGTTATAAAGGTGGTATAGACTCTTAGTTATTACATACTTGTTCAATTTCTCATACCCAGTTAGTTGAACCTACTGGGTATATTTTGGTGTACTCACCTCTACTTTATTTCCTTCTTGTAGATCGAGACAGGGACCCACATAGGGTAGTTGATTCACTCTAGCAGAGATATCATCCATCTATCTAGATCGTAGTGGTGAGGCTCAGACTTCCAGTCACTATAGATATTTGAGAGTTGTTTTTGTTGCTTTTTATGTAAGACATTGTATTAGATATTATCAGACAACTTTGTACCTTTCATTTGAGATAGTTGTATTCACTCTTGTGCACTACTTTAGATGCTCTTGTACTCACACCTCTAGGTGTTGGGATTTCATATGTTGTGCTGTGATTGTTTACGCTATACTTTATTCTTCTTTAGTTACGGTTCAATTTTTGGTCATGACAAGTTTGGTATTAGAGCTCTAGGTTCGTTAGACTCATGAGTCTAGTAGAGTCTCGCAGATTAGTATATTAATGTCCATACTTATCGTTGGGAGGCTACGGAGCACTTGATAGGAAAAACTTCCATGTCTTACTTCCATTCATGCATTTTCTTCATATCACATGCTTTTAAAGTGTCTAATATACTCCATCCTTGCAGATATCGATTAGTAGATTCCCGATGATCAGTGGGAGAGCCTGAGCCAACTAATATGGCTCTGACTCATCGTTGAGGTAGAGTTCGTGGTAGGATCAAGGGTCGAGGACATGCTAAAAGGAAAGCTCCACCTATGGGACAAACGAGACCAGCTTCTCCAGAACCTGAGCATGAGTCCAAGGGACCCATAAATCATGTTCCACCATCATCAACCCCTGATGTTATACCCTCAATTTAAGATCTACTTCTACGCTTATTGGCCAGACTTGAAGGGTGTCCTCCAACTCTAGTTATTAAGATGCACTGACTTCTATAGCATCGGTTGGCCCTTCTATGGCTCTAGTTGAGCCAACCATGTTTCATGTTGGTCCTCCCCTAGTTCTAGTGGATCCTCCTACGACTTCTATGATTCTACCTCAAATATTTTGGCCAAGTTTTAGTTTAGATATGTTCAGGAGGCCATAACTTCCCTGGTTCTTGTTGGGGGTGCAGTTCTGAGTATGGTGGATCACGCTCACATGATGGAGCACATTAGAAATGATAGGAAGAATTGTGAGAGGAGACTCCATCAAAATGGACAGTTTAGTGGGAAACTACTATAATATAGGGAATTCCAGAGGTATGGCTACCAGGGTCGGGTAGTTCATACAGCCATCCTAACATTTGATAGTGTTGACAGGTCCAGGCATACTCAAACAGGACATAATTGCTCTTTTGGTGTAGCCAAATGTGGTGGCATTTTAGGATAGCCATCTCAAAGATTAGAGAACGGGGTATGTTATCATTGTGATGATATTGGACACTTGGCCCATTGTTTCCCTCACCATGCACCTCCCGCTTAGGACTTAGGGCTCCAGTAGCTAGAGACACCTCTCAAGGCATGAGGGGTGGTACTAGAGGAGGACATGGCAAAGTTAGAGGTGGAGTTAGTAGAGGCCCACAGGTTGATGATGGGCGTATAGTATGTTATGTTATTCCAGATAGAGCTAAAGAAGAGACCCTTGATATAGCTATTACATGTATGGTTCTGGTGTGCCACCATTCTACTTCAGTTTTATTTGATCCAGGCTCCAATTATTCATATGTATCCGCTTATTTTGTTTTGCATATTGATATTGTGGGTGAGCTACTAGCTGAGCCTATTTGTGTTTCCACGTTGGTAGGTGAATCATTAGTGGTGAATCAAGTTCATGGGGGCTGTGTTGTGACTTTTTTGGGGAGAGATACTATTGTTAACTTAAGATTATCAGATATGGATGACTTTGATGTGACATTAGGCATTATGAGTTTTTGGGGATGTCATTTGGGTTGACTAATGCCCCGAATGCTTTTATGGAGTTGATGAACCGAGTATTCAACCCATACTTGGACATATTTGTTATCATATTTATTGATGATATCTTAGTCTACTCTAAGAGTAAGGATGACCATGTTCAACACTTAAGGATCGTATTTCAGATATTGAAAGAAGAGAAGTGGTATGTCAAGTTCTCAAAGTGTAATTTTTGTCTTGAGTCCATTGCATGTTTTGGGCATATATTGTCAAAAGAGGGTATTATGGTTAATCCAACTAAGGTGGGAGTTGTTCATGAGTGGGTTAGGCCTACTTCTGTGATTGAGATTCAGAGTTTCATTGGTTTGGTGGGGTATTATAGCCATTCTTTTAGGGATTCACCTCTATAGTATCCCCATTGAATAGACTTACTCAAAAGGATATGGTATTTCTTTGGTCTGAAGATTCTGAAGTGAGCTTTCCAAAGATCAAGAATTTGTTGACTTCAACACCCATTCTTGCTTTGTCACAGGAAGGAGTTTCATTTGTGGTATATTGTGATGTGTTTGGTATGGTTTTAGGTGGTGTGTTAATGTAAAGGGGAAGGTCATAACCTATGCTTCTAGAAAACCAAAAGTACATGAGGGGAACTACCCTAACTATGACTTGAAGTTTGTTGCGGCTGTGTTTGGATTGAAGTTGTGATGACATTATCTTTATAAGGTTCTTTGTTAGATCTTCATCCATCACCGGAGTCTCAAATACATCTTCTCTCAGCCTAATATGAATAAGAGATAGCGCAGGTGGTTGGAGTTGTTTAAGGAATATGATATCTCTATTTTATGCCACCTTGGGAAGGAAAATATTGTGGCAAATGCTTTGAGTCAAAAGGCTACTAGTATGGGGAGCTTGACATTCTTTAGGCCTGAGGAGAGGCCCTTAGCTTTGGAGGTTCAGTTGCTTTCTAGTCAGATGGTTCGGTTAGATGTTGCTCCTCCTCAGAGGATTTTATTGGCCTTTGTAGAGGATAGATCTTCCTTGATTGAATGGACATATGCTCATCAGTTTGAGGATCCCAAGTTATGCTTAATTTTTAAAAAAGTGTTGAGTGGGGAAGCCAAGATGCTATTATTGATTTGGATGGTGTTTTGAGAATAAATAGTAGAGTTTGTGTGCCTAAGATAGAGGATTGGGTGAAATTGATATTAGGGAGCCTATTGTGCTAGAAATTCCCTCTACCCAGGTGTGGAAAATATGTACCATGATCTAAAACAATATTATCGATGGTTCGTTATGAGAAGGACATAGCTGGATTCGTGGAAAATTTTTAGAATTGCCAACAAGTCAAGTATGAAACCCAAAGGCCCAGTGGGTCAATAAAAATAATGCCCATTCCCAAGTGGAAAAGGAAGAGGGTGACTATCAATTTAGTTACAGGTTTTCCCATGGCATTGGGCAAGTTCGATTCAGTTTGGGTGGTTGTTATTCATTTGGCCATGTAGGGTCACTTTTATCGGTGAAGACTAACTATAGTTCAAAGCAGTTGGCTAGGTTATATTTTTGAGATATTGTTAGATTGCATGGTGTGCTAGATTCTACAGTATTAAACAAAGAATCTATGTTCACCTCCCATTTTTTGGCAGCCTCTACAACGTTGTTTGGGTACTTGAGTGGATTTAAATTCAGCTTTCCACCTCCAAATAGATTGATAGCGTGAGTGCATAATTTAGGTATTTCAGGACATGTTACGAGCTTGTGTGACAAATTTTAGGGCTCGGTGGGGCCAACACTTACCATTAGCAGAGTTCACATATTACAATAGTTACCACTATAGCATTCAGATGGCACCATTCGAGGCCTTGTATGGCCATAGGTGTAGATTGTCCAATAGATGAGTTGATTGGGGTTCAGTAGATATGTTGAGTGTGGATATACTTAGAGATTCCATGGATCGGGTTCATTTTATTATAGTAGGCTACTGACAGCTCAGAGTCGCAAGAGGAGTTATGCTAACCAGAGGACTAGGTCTCTTGAGTTCTTTATTAATGATATTGTGGCTTAAAGATTCACCCATGAAGGATTTTATGAGATTTTAGAAGTGGGGCAAGCTTAGTCCCAAATTCATTGGTGCATTTGAAATTTTGAGGAGAATGGGCGAGGTGGCCTATGAGTTGGCTTCATCACTGAGATTATCATCAGTGCATCATGTTTTTCATGTTTCTATGTTTTGCCGGTACATTCCAAATGAGTCTGATGTCACCCAAGATACACCTCCTTTTTTGAAGGTTAAAGCAGTTGTGTCAAGATATATAACTTAACCAAGGTTAGAGCCAACCCCACAGGGAGTATGGCAGACTTAGGGTAATTTCAAGCAAGTCAAGTTTATTAACCTCCTTATCTCTCGAAAGGGGGGGTATGCAATTTGCTAAAATGATTAAACCTAAACTAGAGTAAATATTGTGAAATCAGTAGAAGTAAGTAGGGTACTGTGTTGCCCACGATTCCCTAACTCAGTATTTCCAAATAATTGTATTCTTTTCTAGTATGCAGAATGTAGAATGACATGTTAAATATACAAAACCCTTTGATTTAGGTGAGAGGTAAATTTCACTAAGTGATTTGATCCATCCCCACAATGTGACATTACTAACCCTTACCTATTGTTCCAATACAACCTCCCCTTGATCTATTTTGATTGATTAGATAAGAAAACATCAATCGAATTTGTTAATTACTCTATTTTCCCATTCATTACTACCTTGACCTAGTTAGTAACAACTAGGCGAGTTCTAACATTGGCCACCCGTTAAAAAGCAATCAAAACGAAGAGACATAATTAATACATGCATGCACACTTTGCAAGAATTACGATTTATTCTGTTGTACATTGTTAGTTATTCATATTTCCCACAACCGTAGTTGTGGATTTAGCTATGCAGGATCATTGTAGAAGGAGAAATCATGTTAAAGAATAGCATAATTAATCACTTACCATGATGAGGTTAAAAACAAGAAATCCCAATCTTCAAGAAATTACAATGTATAGGATCAATGTAAAAATCACAAAACTAAAAGTTCTCCAAGTGTTTCTCTAACTGGTGCATCCCCTTTTTCTAAAAAAAACGAAAAACCTATTTATAATAACTAGAAACCAAAACCAAAATGAAACAGGAAAATTATGTCGGAAGACACTATGATCAAGGTTAAGGCCGTATTGAGTTTTATGGCCCGTACCGGGGCTTTGTAAACTTCATTCTTCAAAACTGGGTTGCACATCTATGAGACCTTTCTACGGGTCGTATTCAAACTTACGACCTGTATAGGGATTCATATGATGGTTTTTTAGAAAATTCCAAAATCTAATCCTCATGGCACGGAACATCATCTACGACTCATAGAAATTTTTGTGACTCATTGGACTGTTCGTAGATGTAACTTCAAAAAATAGGCCCTTCACTAGATCCCAGCTACAAACCCACTCTACGGGTTATGGGAGCATCCACGACCCGTAGAGTGTCACGTACTTTCTCAGAAAGCTGTAATTCTGCAGACTTCAGTCCAAAATCATGCCAACTCTGTAATTATTCAAAATAAACATAAAAACACATAAAACCCACAAATATCTATTTGAGAACACAAAAATTTCCATGTTTTAAGCTTCAAAATTGTTATAATTTGAAAGCACATCAATTCCCTCAAGTTAAAATTATTGTTTGTACTCAAGCAATGCACTCAATCTACATAAGCAGTATAGTAATACACAGACCTCAATCCAATAGCATACATTATCTCAAAATCAAACACAGATACCCACACTACTTTTCAATGCGTATCAGATAGTCATCAAACAAACCAATCAAGATCAATACATGTGACAACACAACTATGACAAGCAAGGCAACCTCAGATAAGCAGCAATTATAGAAATAGCCTAGAATAAACAATGCAATGCAAGTGCCCTCACAAAAAGAAGTCTTATATCCCACTCGTGATAGTATTTTCAAATTCAAATCTTGGGACTACACAAAATCACCCACACTCATAATAGATATTCAAACACTGTTCTTAATACCATATGATTTCCCCTATACTCACAACTGTGACCTTCAACTACTTGTACTAGGATAGCTATTGGACTTTCTTGGCTTGTAAGATAGGCTCAGTGAACTTTGGTATGATGCTTTGGAGACATAGTGGCTAATAGCCCTCCTTGACACTGTGTTATTCTACATTTTTGCCCTACCAAAACATTGTATTTTTCAACTCATTCTCCCATTCTCCTATTTCAAACATTTCTCGTTGCCTTACTCATATTTTTAGCTCATTGCCTTTTATTTTTCACATATTTTTCTTTTTAGATCATCGTTTAAGCATCTATTTATTTTTCTCAGACCTACAACACATCTTTCTACCTTTCTCTTTATCACTAGCTCCCACCCCATTTGTTGTAGGTGTTTTTACACCAGCCACCCTAACATTAGGCTTTTGGCTTGAGTTGATGTGCACAATATTAAACCTATGAACCTGGACCACTTTTGGTAGCCACCCTCAACTTCGACTTTTAGCCTGAGTCAAGGTGCACAATGCTCAAAGAAGGACTGGGGAAAATATCAGGATTTTACTGTCAACAAGGTTAGGTTACTTAGGTAATTACAAAGAAAGGGTATATTTCAAGCTCAAACATTTGGAACAACGGATACATTATAATGCATTTGGTTAGTCATTTAGGCTAAGTGGAATAACATGAACAATGACCTAAGATCCTTTCCCAACCAACTAACCTAAAGTCTAAGCCAGAGTAACAGGGCAAGTTCTGAATTAAATCACGGTATAAGAATCATGAAAATAAGCTCACACACACTTGACACTAATTTCACCATCAACTCAAATTCTCAGATCATGCTTTTTACCTGAATTAGACCTCATTTATAAGAACAAGCACTATCAATTATCAAGATTACAAGGTTGTTATCGACTTCTCAAAAATTTTGATAGGTATCATTTTTAACAAAAACTAACATATTTCATAAACCTTAGTACAATATGCTACTATTACTACATATTCACCCTAAACATGTCAATTCAATAGAAATTAAATATGCTCAGGGATAAAGAACATAGGAAAGAAAACCGTTCAGACTCAAAAATTGGGATAGTTATAGGTCTTGGCTACTCAGACTTGATCGAGTCCTATAACTAACCACACCACATCGAAAAGAATTTGCATTGTCCTCAGTTCACAAAATATAATAGAATCAAAGCATATGGGTCAAAAAATATACCAGGGTGCCAAAGATCCAGTCTCTACCTTGGGTTGCCTCCCAAGTAGCATCTTATATATTATCATGGCACAACTTCAACTACTTGGGTGCACAGACTTCACCAAGTTTCAATTGTTCCACTATCTTCACTTCTTCAACATTTTCGAGATACAATTTAACTCCTTAGCCATTCACTTTGAATTTTGTGCCATTTCCCTTTTACAACTCGATAGCCCCATGGTAAAAAACATTTTGACACTTTAAAAGTCCCCAACCACCGGGATTTGAGTTTCCCAAGGAACAACCTTAGTTTGGAATAATATAGCAACACCAAATTCCCTGGTGAAAACTGGAATTATAAATTTGACGATCATGTTGCATCTACATCAATTGCTTATATAGGGTTGAGCTCTCACATGCCTTCAAAATAAATTCATTAAGCTCATTGAGTTGGCTAAATCATGATTTTTCTGTGTCATTCTAGTCAGAATTCAACATTTGGAGAGCCTACATTGCCTTGTGTTCAAGCCCCATCGGTAAATGATAGGATTTACAAAGGACAAGTTCATAGGGAGACATATCTACAAGAATCTTGAATCCAGTATAGTATGAACATAATGCGTCATAAAGCTTTTTTGACCAGTTAGTCCGGTTGTAATTCATGGTTTTTGAAAAGATCTATTTGTTCTCCCTATCAAACACCTCAACTTGTCCACTCATCTGTTGATGGAAGGGTGTGGCCACCCTATGCTTAACTCCATATTTTTGAAGTAGATCCTTGAACAACCTATTGCAGAAATAGGAACCTCTACTACTGATGATCATCCGAGAGGTGCCAAACATTGCAAAGATATTCCTTTTCAAGACCGTTGTTACACTTTTACCCTCATTCTTCAGAAGCCCCACTACTTCCACCCATTTTGGCACGTAGTCCATAGCTACAAGGATATACTTTTTTCCATGTGAGCTAACAAATGGGTCCATGAAATCTATCCCCCACACATCGAATAATTCAATCACCATAATAGAGTTTAGAAGGAGTTTGTGCTTGCGTGAAACATTGCCTTCTATCTGGAATATATCACAAGATTTGGAATAGTTGTGGGCATCTTGGGGGATAGTTACGCAATAATAGCCACACTGTAAGATCTTATGTGTTGTCTGAATTCCACTGTCATGCCCACCCACTAAGGATGAGTGGAATACCTCTAGAACACTCATCATCTCTATCTCAGGAACACAAGAATGAATAATCCCATATGCACATATACGTAACAAATATAGGTCATCCCAAAAAAACTTCCTCACATCAGACATAAACTTGTAGCACTAGTGAGTAGTCAAGATCGGTGGCACAATGTCACTAACCAAAAAGTTTAAATAGTCTACAAACCATGGTATCAAGTCGTGAGATGCTTCCAAAACTCTTTCATCAGAGAATGAATTATCAATCTCCAACCTATCATTGAACCTTGCCATGGCCTCGTCCTCTAATCCTTATAGGTGGTCTACAACGTGATTTTCAGTCCCTTTTCTGTTAATCACATCAAAGTCAAACTCTTAAAGAAGAAGTACCTATCTAATGAATCTTGGTTTTGCATTATTCTTCGCCTTTATATACCAGAATGTTGAATGTAAGTATGTACAATGACTTTGGTCCCCAAAAGATAAGACCTAAAATTTCTCAAATGCAAAAACCACTGCAAGTAACTCCTGCTCTATGATAGTGTAGTTTTATGGTGTTGCATTTAGGGTTTTGATAGTATAATATATAGGATGTAGGATATTCTTTTTTTTATTTCCTAACACCACACCAAGTCCCACCTCGCTTTCATCACACATGATCTCGAAGAGCTTTGACCAGTCATGAGCAATAATGATAGGAGCTAATATCAACTTTTGCTTCAACCCTTTGAACACTCTTAGGCATGTGTCATAAAATAAACAATTAGCCTCCTTCTCAAGTAGTTTTCATAGGGCATGTGCAATCTTTGAGATGTCCTTTATGAAGCACCCATAGAATCCTTTGTAGCCTAGAAAGCTTCTAACACCCTTTGAAAGAGATAGGTGGAGAAAGTTTTTCAATCACCTCCACTTTAGTTGTGTCCATCTCAATGCCTTTGATATACATTTTGTGCCCCAACACAATGCCTTACTTCTCCATGAAGTGAAACTTTTCCCAATTTAAATTAAAAATGGCATTCTTCACATTTTTGAAGCACCACATGCAAATGCTTTAAGAGAACTTCAAATGAGTCACCAACTACACTAAACACATCCATGAATACCTCAATAGTATCTTCAACCATGTTTGAGAAGATGGATATTATGCACCTATATAATGTCGCAGACACATTGCATAACTCAAATGGCATCCTTTTCAATGCAAAGGTGTCATAGGGGCATATGAAGGTTGTTTTCTCTTAGTTCTTTAGAGAAATAGAGGTCTGATTGTTTTCCATAACTCTGATCCATGAAGAGCATAGGGAATTGGTCCTTTTCCATTGAGACATTGAGTTTCCTATAGTTCATACACACCCTCCATCCTATGACTGGTAGCATAGGGATCAATTCATTGCTCGCATTTATGACCACAGTAATACCTCCCTTTTTTAGAAAACACTGGACTGGGCTCACTCATTCACTGTTAGTGATTGGATATATTATAGCTGGATCCATCCACTTGATGATTTATTTGTGCAGGACCTCTTGCATGGGTGGGTTGAGGTGCCTTTGGTGTTCAACACTCAACTTATAGACCTTGAATAATTGAATTTTTTGAGTGCATACCCCAGGTGGGATGCTAATGATGTCAGCAATAGTTCATCTGATAACCTTTCTGAACTGCTTAAGCACCGCAAATAATGCATCTACCTGTTCGTCCATTAGATCTATAACAACAGTGATAGCCAACGTGCTATTTTTACCCAAAAATACATACCTCAGATGGGATGGAAGAGTCTTTAATTCTAACACTGGTGGATCCTCGATGGATGGTCTTGTAGGTGGTGGCTCCTAATTTTTTAAGTTCAATTCAAGCTTTGCTTTGCATATAGGGAAAGTAGATACTCCCAGGGCTTTTACTGTCTCCTCATAGTCTGGGATACCATCTGTTTCAAAATTCATTAGCACAGCCTCCAAAGTGTTGCCACCTAGTATTTCTTCAATTGGTACTTCTACTTTTGCTTCATCAACACTCTTAATGATAGAGACAACCATTAGATCATCATTCTTCATTGCATGCACGCAGATGCTTGAGAAGACTTTGTCATTACCCAATTTGAGCTTGAGTTATCCCAATTCCATGTCCACTAGTGCTCATCTGGTGGCAAAGAAAGTCCTCCCCAAGATGATTGAAACCTCAAAGTCAACCTCATATTCAAGGATCACAAAGTCTGTGGGGAAGATGAATTTTTCCACTTTGATGAGGATGTTAAACAATATCCCCATATGCTTCTTCACCATTTTGTCAGCTATCAACAATTGTTGCTCGTAAAATTGATGTTGGATCCTATGTTATATAATGCAATTGCAAAATCAACATCTCCAATTATGCATGATATGGTGAACACTTTGGGATCTTCGCTCTTCTACTCTAAGGACCTTGTGGATATCGCACTGCAAAATTTTAGCTCTTGAGAGAGCTCCTTACACATAGTCCACTCCTTGGTAACCAAATCCTTCATGAACTTTGCATACTCGGGCATTTTCTCCAATGCTTCAATGAGAGGAAAGTTCATAGAGAGTTTCTTCAGCATAGATATAAAGTGCTAAAATTTACCTTCCTCCTCCTTCATTGTAAGTCTACTAGGGAAGAGAGGAGGAGGTCAAGGAATGGGTATCAACTTTTGTTGTGTTAGCGCTGCATCACTTTCCTTATCCTTGGCATGAACATCTCTAGTCTATGCATCTTTGGTCTAAACCATCTCCTCACGAACATATTTATCATGTATTAGCGTTAGAGGGTTGATGATTTTCTTGTCACAACGTATAGTCACTGCCATACACTATCCTCATTCTTTGGGTTTTGAACTGTGTTGTTGGGCAATGTACCTTTCTGACACTGGTTCAATTGAGTCAATATCTTACTTAACTGTTGTTCCAGCTACTTAATAGCAAAAAAATGAAACTCAATTTTTAAATTAATACTAGAGATGTCAGATTTCATCTCCTTTAAAGTCTCATCCTAAGTGTAAGCCTTCTTCAACAACTGGTCGAATCTCTCCATAATTTGAGAACTACCAGCACAAAAATCTCTATTATGTGGTGGAACATATGGACCATTTTTGTAACCATCTCTACATCCCCAATGAACATATCTTTCCTCGCTCCTATTCATGTCATAGTAGTCTCCTCGATTCTTGTCTATGAAGGTGTCATCCCTATTAATGTTCCAATCTTACTTTCCTTGACCTTAGCACCAATAGTCTTGATTTGACCCTTGGGAGTTAGTTTAGAAACCTTCCATCTACTTAGTGAAGAAGCAAGTATCCTCTTTATAGTAAGGCTCTTCGTACATGGGTGCTCATTGTGGTTGATGAGTTATAACATTCACTCATTCTTAGTTCTACTTTATCAACAACTCCATAATGGTACTGATCCGCACAAGCTCTTACATCATTTCTTCATTTATCATTGCTTGATCCGAATAAGTACGTATAGAGAATGAGCTTTCATGTAGTTTACTTGTCCCTCGTCCCCCATGCACGATTAGTATTGACTACCCTTTCTAACCTTTGAGAAACCTCCTAAAATGGGAAATCTAAAAATGAGCCTCTCATGATAGTGTCAGTGACATCTTCACTATTTTCATCTAAGGCTCGATAGAAGATTTCCACCAGGGCTTCGTCAAAAATCTTTGGGTCGGAGACACTTCTCAGACACTTTATGAACCTCTCCCACATAGTATTGATGAATAACTAGGAAATTACTCAAAGTTATTGGTTTGGTCCTTCAACTTTAACTTCTTTGACCTCAGAAAGTACCTTTCAAAAAAGGCCTTCTACAGTTTTGCCCAGCTGGTGATTGAACTCTTGGGAACTTAGTTAACCATAGTGTTGCATTTCTTATTAAATATAATAGGAAGGCATGGAGACCAATGATATCCATGGAAAATTTCTGACTTCCTATCATGCTCTTATAAATAAAGACAATGTTCTATAGATGGTTATGTAGATCATCTGATGGTATGTCGTGAACAATTCACTATTTTTCAACATTTGAAGCAACCCATTCAACATGACAAACTTTGTGTCATTTTTCATTAGAGGTAATACAATGGCTCTCGTGATATCCATCTCTGTAGGATCAAGTTGATATTGATTCCATATGTTAGTTGCGGCTTGCAGATCCAGCGGTGGTGGATTAACATCCACCAAGTAGAGGTAGTTTATTATAAATGTTTATGTTCAGTGCTATATTTACTGCATCATTGTTTACATTGTTCTAGGAATTCTTCTTAGTGTCATTTGGATCTCAGGGTCAAACAGAGTCAAGGGATTGCCTTGACTATGAGTGTTGTGGATACACTACACCTGTACGCTAAAACAAAAACAATAAAAATATAAAATAAGGGAAATAAGGATTAATTCTTGAATTACTCAACTTACACCAGTCTAAACAGTACTCCCCGATGACGGCACCAAAATCTTGATGTCACCCAAGCTACACCTTCTTTTTCAAGATTAAAGAAGTCGTTGTCAAGATATATAACCTAATCGAGGTTAGATTCGATCCCATAGAGAGTAGGCCAAACTCTAGGTAATTTTGTCACAACTCAAAATGGATCATGACTAAAGAAGAATGAAATAAAGTGGAAACCATCACAATAAAACATCAAATATCCCATAGAGTCATGAGTGATGTCGCTCAAGCCACACCTTCTTTTTGAGGTAAAGCGGTCGTTGTCAAGTAATTAACCTAACTGAGGTTAAGGCTGATCCCTCAGTAGAATATGGTAGACTCAAGAGTTAATTTAATGTAAGTCAGGAAACTTAACCTACTTATCTCCTAGAAAGGGGTTTCTTGCAAAGTAATATAAATAAAACTAAGTGAATGAAGGTGATGAGAAATTAATAGAAGAGCTAACTAGGATGATGTGTTCCCCATGAATCCCTAACTTGGTATTATCGGATAAATGCAAACCTTTTCTAGTGTGTAGGTGTAGGATTGAAAGTTAGGTTTACGTAAACATTTGATCCAGTTAATAGGTAAATTTCATCTCGAAACATAATCCGTCTCCATGATGTGATATTACCAACCCTTACTTTTATTCCAATACACCCTCCCTTTGATCTGGTTTCGTTGATTAGATGAGAACATCTAAATCGAATCTTGTTAATTACCCCTTTTCTTGTTCATTACTTCCTTGATCAGGAAAGTAACATAAGGTGAGGTCTAATGTAGGCCTTTGTCAAAAAGTAGCTAAAGTGAAGAGGATTAATTAATACAACCTAACACACCTTCCAAGATTTATACAATATCTGATTTTACCTTGTTAGTTCTTCATGGTTCCCACAACCCTAGTTGTGGATTTAGCTATGCATGATCAGCATAAATGCAGAAATTATAAAGTAGAATAATATAATTGAACACTTACATAGATGAATTAAGAATATGAAATCCAACTCTTCAATTAGAATCACAAGGTTGAATAAAGAACATACTTTAATGTTTTTCCTCTTAAAATATGCTAAATCCTAAGTGTATCCTCTAAAATATTGTTCAAACTTTGTGACTACTCCAAACAAAATGAAAAATAACCTAAAAACCTATTTATATTGTATAAAATACAAAACCAAAAGGGAATAGGAAAATTATGTCGGGACCATCTACGAACGAGTTCATGACTCGTGCTTCACTCTACGGTCCATACATCAGGGTTTGTGGATTGTAACTAAAATGTAGAAACTACTTCAATGAGACCTTTCTACAGGTCGTGTAAGATTCTATGGCCCGTAAGAATTTTCGTCTGATGACTTTTCAAAACATCTCTACATTCTTATCCTCAAGGCAAGAACATACTCTACCACTCATGGATCAATCTACGACACTTCTACTTCCCTCCTAGAGTTTACTTCATAAATTCACCCTTCTCTGGAAATTGACACCTCTCTATGGCTTATGAACCTTTCCACAACCCGTAAAGGGTTTCATGGATCCTCAGATTTTGTTATTTCAGCCCTCTTTGACAAAAAATCATGTCAATACTAAAATTCTGCAAAACAAACACAAAACATAATAAGACCTACTAACATTGCTTTGAGAACACAAAAACAAATTCAAGTTTTAAGCATCAAAAGTGTTGCATTTCGGTAGCACATCAACATCCTCAACTTAAAATTATTTTTTCTCTTCAAACGACAGACTTAATCTAGATAAGAAGTATATAGACACACAAACTTCAACCCAATGGCATAGACCATATCAAAATCTAATATAGATACCCACACATCTTTTAAAATACACTCTAGATAGTTATCCAACAAACCAATGCAGACCAATACATCCAACAGTGCAACCATAAACAAGCAACACTCACTGGCTTAGTCAAATATCAAAAATGCAATGTAAGTTCCCTCACAAGATGAAGTCCTATTCCTCACTCAGAATAATATTTTAAAATTTAGTACTTGGGATGATACTATAATACTCACTCTCACAAATGACATTCAAATATTGTGACCAATACCATAGGATTTCCCCTATACTCACGACTGACACCTTCAACTAGTTTGACTAAGATCACTTTAGGACTTTATAGGCTTGTAACATAGTGTAAGGGGGCTTTGGTATGATGCTTTAGAGACATATAGTCTCTCCTTGACACTGCATTTTTCTACACTTTTGCCCTACCAACCCATATTTTCTTTTATTCCCTCTTTTTCATCCATTTCAAATCTTTTAGGGTGCTTTAGACTCAAAGTTGCACAGTGCCTTTATTTTTCACGGTTTTTTTTTATCTAGCACACTCATTAGGCACTTATCTCTCTCTTTGTTTTACACCATTTTCAAATATTTTCTTCCCTTTTTCTACGTCACTAGTTTCCCCCTTCTGTTATGATTTTCCTTACACCAGCCACTCTCAACTTAGGCTTTTGTCTTGAATTCATGAGGTGCACAATATTCATTCTCATAACCAGGGCCACTTTTGGGTAACCACCATCAACATAGGTTTTTTGCCTCAGTCGAGGTGCACAATGTTCAAAGAAGGACTAGGCTTGTAACATAGGCTCAGGGGACTTTGGTATGATGCTTTAGAGACATAGAGACTAATGGCCCTCCTTGACACTATATTTTCTACACTTTTTCCCTACCAACACATATTTTCTTTTATTCCCTCTTTTTAATCCATTTCGAATCTTTTAGGGTGCTTTAGACTCAAAGTTGCACAGTGCCTTTATTTTTCACGATCATTTTCTATCTAGCACACTGATGAGGCACTTTTCTCTCTCTTTTTTTTACACCCTTTTCAAACATTTTCTTCCCTTTTTCTGCATCACTAGTTTCCCCCTTCTTTCATGATTTTCCTTACATCAGCCACCCTCAACTTAGGCTTTTGTCCTGAATTGAGGTGCATAATATCCATTCTCAGAACCAGGGCCACTTTTGGGTAACCACCATCAACATAGGTTTTTGGCCTCAGTCGAGGTGCACAATATTCAAAGAAGGACTAGGCTTGTAATATTGGCTCAGGGGGTTTTGGTATGATGCTTTAGAGACATAGTGACTAATGGCCCTCCTTGACACTGCATATTTCTACACTTTTTCCCTACCAACCCACATTTTCTTATATTCCCTCTTTTTCATCCATTCTGAATCTTTTAGGGTGCTTTAGACTCAAAGTTGCACAGTGCCTTTATTTTTCGTGACCTTTTTCTATCTAGCACACCGATTAGGAACTTCTCTCTCTCTTTTTTTTACACCCTTTTCAAACATTTTCTTCCCTTTTTCTGCATCACTAGTTTCCCCCTTCTTTCATGATTTTTCATACACCAGCCACCCTCTACTTAGGCTTTTGTCCTAAATTGAGGTGCACAATATCCATTCTCACAACAGGGCCACTTTTGGGTAACCAGCATCAACTTAGGTTTTTGGCCTCAGTCGAGGTGCACAATGTTCAAAAAAGGACTAGGGCCATGTTTTGGACTTATTTTTTATCAAGGTAGAGTTACTTGAGAATTTACTAAGAAAGAGGTCAATTTTAGGTTCAAATGTGAGGATCAAGGGTTATATAGAAAATTTGGTTGGTTATTTCAAGCTAAGTGGACTTGTTAAGAACAACGACTTAATATCATTTCCTAACCCACTAATTTACAGTATAAGTCAGAGTAATAGGTGCAAGTTTTGAATTGAAACACAGTACTGAATCATGCATTTAAGCTCACTCATACATGACACTGCTTACATGTTAATACAAACTGCCTGAGCCTACATTTTATCACAATTTAGCATATTTTATTAAAATAAGCATTGTCAAACAACTAATCATGCAAGGTTGCTATCAAAACTAACTAATCACAAAATTTTAGTAGGTATCAATTTCAAACAAAAATATAACTATGTCATGGATATAAGTATTGTATATTACTAATACTACCTAAATATCCTAAACATGTCAGTTAATCAAAAAAATAACTATCCATAGGGAAAAAACACATGCAAGAAAACCCATTGGATAAAATATTAGGAAAATTATAGGCCAAGGCTACTCAGACATCACTGAGGCCTATAACTACCCACACCCAATTGAATAAGATTCATATTATCCCCAATGTGCATTAAATATAAAAAATAAAGAATCGGGGTCAAAAGAACATACTTGTGCCTAAGTACCTCACTTGGTCTACGCCTATCCACCCTCCACATGCTTGGTGGAGTCCTCACTTGTAAGAGTGTGTCTTGAGGGTCCAACACCCCTCGCTCTCTCAAGCTAATGAGCTAGACGAATTTCCCCATCCTGCCTCGATCTCACACTGACAAGCTCTAGCTCCTGCTCCTCTATCAACCCCATCTAATAATGCACAGTATCAGTATAAGTCCAGAATGATTAACCTACTTATCTCCTAGAAAGGGATATTTTTTCAAAGAAAATAACTAAACTAAGTGAATGCATGTAATGAAAAATTAGTAGAAGAGCTAACTAGGGTGATATGTTATCCATGAATAACTAACTTGGTATTATCGGATAAATTCAACCTTTTCTAATGTGTAGGTGTAGGACAGTAAGTTAGGTTCACCTAAACCTTTGATCCAGCGAATACATAAAATTTTATCTCAGAACTTGATCTGTCTCCATGATGTGACATTACTAACCCTTACTTTTATCCTAGTACAACCTCCATTTGATCTAGTTTGGTTGATTAGACAAGAACATCTCAATCGAAGGTGTGCAGCCAAGGTGGTTATTATTGATTTTGTTGGTCTTTTTGAGGATGAATGGTAGAATCTGTGTGCTTAAGATGGGACAATTGGGTGAAATTGATACTAAAAGAGGCCCATTGTACTAGATATTCCATCCATCCGGGTATGGCTAAGACGTACCATGATCTAAGACAACGTTATTGGTGGTTTGGGATGAGAAGAGACATGGCTGAATTTGTGACAAAGTATTTGAATTTCCAACAAGCGAGAATCTAAAGCCTGGTGGATAGATGCAAAAGATGCCCTTTCTCGTGTAGAAGTGGGAAAGAGTGACTATGGGCTTTGTTACAGGTTTGCCTATGGCTTTAGGCAAGTTTGATTCAATTTGGGTAGTGGTTGATTGGATAAATTCAACCTTTCCTAGTGTTTTGGTGTAGGACAGTAAGCTAGGTTCACCTAAACCTTTTATCCATTGAATAGGTAAATTTTATCCCGAAACTTGATCCATCTCTATGATGTAGCATTACTAACCATTAATTTTTTATCTCAGTACAACCTCCCCTTGATCTAGTTTTGTTGATTAGAAGAGAACATCTCAATCGAATAATATTAATTACTTCTTTTCCTATTCATCACTTCCTTAATTGGATGAGTAACACTAAGCGAGTTATAACATAGGACTCCGTATTAAAGTAGTTAAAATGAAGAGGATTAAGTAATACAACCCAACACATCTTCAAAGAATTACATAATATCTGAATTAAACAATACCTATTAAGAACATATTCCATGAGTTGATTTATATTTAGTGAAGTTATGTATAATGTGAACTATGGAGGATTGTGAATAGAAGATGGATTTTATGATACCTAAATTGCGCGTTCTACTACAATGTCGGTGGGTTGATTTGAATAACTTCCTAATTAATTGAATTTACTTTCTCCCTGACTGATACTCTTGAATTGCATGATTTAAAGTATATGTGCATATACCCACCATGTTTGATTAAATTAACATGACAATGATTCTTATGTTGATGGAACATTGTTGCATGAATTACAAGACAAACATGATATGATAAATTATGAGCTCCTAAACAAGCATTGAACTCATGAAAAGTTTCTATGATTTGTAAATAAGATTTTGAGCCCTTGTGACAATTTCTGCTCTCATGTACCTCATTGCAAGGGGTCAAGTATAATAGAATCTTCACCCTCATGTGTAACTCACTACAAGGGGTCAAGTATAATATAATTTCCACCTTCATGTGTAACTCACTAGAAGGGGCCAAGTATAATACAATTTTCACCCTCACATGTAACTCACTAAAAGGGGTCAAGTACAATACAATCTTCACCCTCATGTGTAATGCAATGCCCACTAGAAAGGGTCAAGTCCATGAAATATTTTACCCTCTAGTGTAAGATACATGCTCACTTGTAGGGGTCAAGTATATAAATGAGCTACTCTTATCATGGCATCATATTTTTACAAGTTATTCAAGTTATGATTACTCTTATGGTTATGTGAAGTATTCCGTGGGACTAGACCTAGCACCGAATGAGGTTTAAGGTGCGGGCTCGACCCAAGAGGTCCTTATACAAAGTCTTGACCTTATAACTATGTGTCACCATAGGTTTATTTTTCCTATATGGACTTTTACTAGTGGATCTTACTAGATCAAGTTACCCACTATATAGGTTCAACTTTGGTTTGCCTGGACAACTAAAACACTCCTTTTTCAGTGAGGAGTTAAACATTGAGATTCCAAGTAGTAGCTCGCTTGGTCTCATATGTTGATTAAGGACTCCTCCCACATATATATATGTTATATTACAAAGTTTGATTGTCTCCACGTATGTTCAAGTAAAGCATTTATTTTAAATGTTATATTGAGCTTATGTCTATGATCATGATTATGCATCTCAATTATCATGGCATACTTCCTTTGTTTGCATTGCACCCTGTATACTTAGTACATTCCAATTACTAACGCATACTTTTTGCCTATATGATTTAGCCATGTATGTATTGGAGCTCCCATTCATTCTCCTCCTCCATGTGGCTAGTCGGATCATTTGAAGACTACTATTGATGAGTCCGCCACTCCGGCGACAATATCCACTTTATTTTCATGTCTTAATTGAGACTTGTATATTTTGAATACTTATCTTTTGAGGGTGAGTCCGGGAGATGTCTTGTCCCCCGTTCCATTCGTATTAGTGGTGTCGTTGGATATGGGAATGTATGAATTGGGCTTTGCTCCCATTATGTTTATGTGATTATGCAAGATTTCCATTAGTCCCTATTTCCTTCTATGTGATGATATTTTTTGATGATGTGATGGAAGTCCCAAGTCCCGGTAACATCCCCATAGCTTGAGTCTGAAGTCCCGCTTCCCTTAGAATTATTTGTTACTTGTTTAATTGTTTAATTATGTTTACGCAATCAAGGATGTGTAAATGGTATGTTAAGAGGCTTCTTTGGGTTGCCTACGGGTTTTTCATTTGCCGTGTAACGTCTGGGCACTATATTTGGGTCGTGACAATTAAATAGAGAAGGAAAGAGAGAAAATTATTCTCTTTTTTTCCCTGTATACATAAAGCAGTGATGATCATTGGGTACATATCTATATCTATACTATATTAAAAGCGTGAAAGGCCCTTTAAAATGTTGTTTGAACTTTTTGTCCTTCATTAAAGACTCCGATTTAGATAAAATCGACTTTTTACCATTTTTCTTTAAATTATTATTTAATCATATTTATAATATTGACTTTTAAAATATATGGAAAGAAATAATAAAATAAGGATTTTTAGTCATGTAAAGACTTTTAAATCTTTCTTATTTGATAGACTTCTAGTTCTTCCTTATTTGAATTAAGAAAATACCCTATAATCGCTAAGGAAAAATTCCAATTTACCAGGAGTTCTAATTAATTATATAGGACCTTTATAAATAAATAATTTATCAAAATTAGTGAATTAATTTTTCTATGTAATATTTATTATCAAACAAGATACACACTTTGATCACGCGCAAAACACGTACAATATAACTAGTGTTTGTTAATGTTGTGTAGTACTTTGTATGAAAATAACATTTCGTGATCGTAAAGCTGCCCACTTCTTGTTCGTCCGTACAATGATTGTGTAGTGTAATTTTATCCTGTGCCTTGCGTTTTTTTAGCAATATCAGTGCAATCAAATCCAAACGTGATATCTCTTTGATTGGCTTTTTGTATTAGCCCTCAGCAATGCCATAAATTTTTTTAAAAAACTATTTTAGTATAGATGTTCACCAAACTAATGATCGATAAGAACAAAATCAAATGAAACACATCAGTTATATTGTCGTAAACTGAATTGTGGAGGGATGTATATAAGGATGTCAAAATGAGCCCAAATATATGTAACCTGTCCAATTCAGTTAAAATTTTATGGGTTGGGCTCAAGATAATTTGAATTGGGTTCAATCTCAATCCGTTCATACTTCAACCCATTATGAAAAAATTCTAATTGAGCCCAATTGAATCTCCGATTTCAACCCGTTCTAAAACTCTTTACTTGCTTTGATGTATTGTATATTTTCTATTTATGTTATATTTTCTATCATTTATCTATCTATTTGTAATTATTTTTTAATTTTCTTGAGTTAAAATTCAAATTGTGGGTATGAAAAGTAAATAATAATATGTTAGAATTATTGAGATTGAGTGGGTTATGACCCAATTCAAATTTTAGCCCAGCCCGTTTGAATCCAAAGTAAATTTGGGCGGGTTATAACCCAAACCAATCTCAATTTCAACTCATTTTAACATTCTCAATTTCAACTCTACCCGCCCGTTTTGACACCCTAGATGTATATATATAATTCCTCAAATTCGAGCCTCATGAACAAAAAAATTGTAATAGAGACCATTTGCTTTTTAATAGGTTTTATACGATGCGAATATAAATTAATTGAAACCTAGACAATATTTAAAGACATCAAATTAAAAATAAAATGGAGATTATATTATCCATATATTTCACAGGAGCTAAAATCGTCAAATTAAAATCCATTAACCAGGCACCCAAAATTAAAACTAAGCTATCATATAAAATAAAAATAAAATGAAGATTATATTATCCCTATATTTCACAGAAGCTAAAATCGCCAAATTAAAATCTACTAACCAGGCACTCAAAATTAAAACTAAGCTACCATGTAAAATAAAAATAAAATATATATATTCTTGTTGTCCTAAAATATATACATACACAGGATGAATTCAAGATTTTGTGAACAAGAGTGTACTATTATGAACTTGTGGTCTGGAAAAAAAAATTAATCGTGGTTGTATTGAAATTCTTCCTTTTATGTCAAGAAGATCCAAAATAATTCTTAAAAAAAAATTATTTTATTTGTGCAATATAATTTTTTTATGAGAAAAATTCAATCAAATCTTTTTTTCTCTATCTAATATCGACCAATTATATGTATAATAGACCTAAGATGATTCGACCCTTCTTTAGGCCACATACATCGGACTGGGCTTGTATTATAAAGTCAACCTCATTAACCATACCGTGAGTAATATGGCCAATCATTAAAAGCTAAAAGTTAAAGGCATATGAACTTTGAAAAGATGATGTTGAATTGGGTCAATTATCAATAGACCTAAAAGTGTCAGCATTATTTGGGGAGGAGATAAATATCTGCATAATACACACACACATATATATATATATATATATATTCTTTAGTTTGATCTCATATGATATGTATGTTTTTCAATTTTGAATATATACAAGTAAAAATTTATATTTGTATAAAATTAAACAAGTAGATACACGTGTTTCACATGACACAACATACAAGCAGGACATCACTTAGGACACAAATTGCTACATAGGACGCCACATACATAGGACACGTATGCATACTTATTCAATTTTATATAAATTTAAATGTCTACTTGTATACATTTAAAAGAATTGAAAAACATAAATATCAACTGAAATCAAATTGAAAGCCACAAGTGTATTATGCGATAAATATCTCATGTGTTGGAATATTAAATATGAAGGGACAGCAGAAACAAAACGTTTGCAATGCAACACCATACAATTTGAACAGCTAGTGGATGATCCTAGTTCTATCTTTGTCGGCTAAATAAAAGTCTCAAATAAACTTCATACATACAACTTGTAGTCCTTTTCCATAGTAGAATCCATAAAACCAACTTTTGAATTGATTCGACTTAAATTGAACCGATTGCCTGAATACAAAAATTCTGTGGTGCCTCTTGAATCTTGATTATTTCAATGTTCACAAAAGAATACCAATTTTCCGTCGAGGGGCGGTGTACAAAAAAAAAAGTGTGCAAAGAGTATATGCTCCAAGTGTTACATAGGCTAAGTTGAACTTGAACGAATCAATTAATTGATCAATTGTTGCTTGAGATGAAATGAATTTGATTAAAATTAAACAATGATTATCATCCAATTCACTTTAACTTTAACCACATTATAATTTTTTTAAGTTTTTCTTTTATATATAATTTATCTATTTACCTAATAAAATTATTGTTTTTCTACTTTATAGTTCTATATGAAATATTAGACAAATAAAGATATTTCTTTTATTTGTGTTTTTTTTTAACAGGACTTTTGATTGATCAACTTGATCTACATATCAATCCAACTTTTTAATCTGTCAAAGTTAAGGTAAAGCCAATACCTTAACTTTGAATGATACTTAGAACAGGAAAAACAAGTCAAAAATATTTTAAACTGTGTGAAATGAACAAAAATGTCCTTCGTTTATAATTTGATCAAAAAATGATCTTTCGTCAATACTTTGATCCAAAAATGCTCTTGTCGTTGATAGTTTTGTATAGAAATGTTCTTATTGTTACTAAATGGGTCAAAAATGTATTTTTTAAATATAAATATATCAATTTTCTTGGGAAAAAAGAGTCAAAATTATCCCTCAACTTTGTTTTATTATTTGACCTTACCCTCGTCGTTAAAAGTAAGTTAGTAATGGCCCTGCCGTTAATACAATTTTCACCCATACCCCTCAAATGGATGAAAAACCCAAATTAAATAAAATTACCCATTTAAAATAAAAAATAACTCACCAACCTATCTAACCCACCCCAATCTAGATAAAATAACTTAACCCAAATAACTTCACAGCCCAACCACCACTTCTTCACTTTAAAACTCCCACCACCACGCCTGAAAACAACCAAAATCCTGTTGGAAAAATTATTAAACCCCACAAAATCACTACAAGGAAGCCAACAAAATTAAACAAAACAACCATCAAACGACTTCCCCCAGAACCATCCAAAATCCCATCACGAAATACCACCAGATCCATGTTAAAACGACCACCAAATCCACTGAAATAATCACTGAAAAATTGTTGAAACCACCACAAAGTTATTACAAATCAGCAATACAAAAAATCCATCACAGACCCACCAAAAAGTCACCACCACGGCCTCCGACAACATCAACCAATAGCAATCAAAGGACATCAAATTTTCACTAGAAAAACCACCCAAATAGTCACTGCGACTCTTGATAGTTTTACATTTCCCTTCCTCCTCATCGCTTGCACTAATGGTCCTTTGGAAGTGGAGGGTAAGCAAATACAAAATTGTCATTCCAAAAATCCCACCACCACGCCTGAAAACACCACTAAAAAGCTGTCAAAAGAGAACGGAAAAAAGCGATGGACTGCGTCATTTTTCCCAAAAAAAGTGACACAGTCACCTCCGTCGCTTTTTTGCTCGTCGCTTTTTCGAAAGCGAGGGACTGCGTCACTAAAAAGAAATGGAAGGCATCACAATATTTAAATAAATAATAATCACAATATGATGGACAGGGTTCTTTTTATATTTTTTAAATTATTTAATATTTTTGACGCTTCCGTCGCAAATATTAAACAAAAAATTCAAAAAACAATCAAAAAACGACGGACTAAGTGACCCTTTCTGTCGCTTTTACCTTGAAATACATGCTAAATTAGAATATGAGACTTCCACGTCGTTCCTCTTGAAAATTCGTATAACTTAGACTTTTGAATCACTCAAAATGGATGAAAAATAAGCTATGAATCGTGGTGCGAAGTTGGAGAAAAAATATATATATGTAAAAGTAATCTCTTGGAAAATTATATATATGCATCCAACTTCTCCTTTCGCCAACTCACTGCCATGTGGAAGCACCAGGTCGTGCCACATGGGAGCTCTATGACTTACCACATCATCCCTTTTCCTTAACCTTGCAATCCCTTTTTTCCTTGTTTCGGACTCATTCGGACTTTGATTGTCGCAAATAAACTGTGGAACTCTAATAATTTCAATGTTCTGGATCCAATGGCGCAGATAAAATTTCCACCAGAGGTCGTTACTATTCGATGTGGGTCCCACCTACTTATATGAAGCTTTTAATGCAAAGTCCTCGGGAGATTAAATCATATCCAAAAGTCCCCATAATCAAACTAAGGGTCGTTTCAGACCAAACTCAACATCCCAAATCTAACCACCCTATCAAAATCTATGGCATATTTCTCAAGGGCGTTGAAAAAGTCAACTATTAATCAGTTCCAACAATTAAATTTGCAAGCCATGCTATAACTGTACTAGACATGATCCTAGCCTAATTTGACAATTTTGGAGCTAATGAAATCGCCAGAATTCTGCTTCAAGGTCGTTTACAAGAACTTTATTGGAAAACTCATTTTCTATGTATAACTTCTCAATTAACTCAAAACCCCACATATATCATAAATAACCCATCCAATAACCATGCCAACAGTCCCAACATATCACCAACGATCCGAGGTCAATATATGCATGCTCAAATCAACAAAACAATTGTAAAACCATAGAAATAACCCATAGGGTCTTTACAACATCCCTCACTAATAAGAATTTCATCCGCAAAAGTACGAATACCAACATATCTGAAGGCTTTAATCCGCACCACGGGTATATCGGCTATAAGTATGTTCCATATCCCATAGCAAGTCAAGTACTCTCTTCTATACAGAAACACAACCACCCATTTGTATGTAACAGTGAGTCAGTGTAGAAATCTACAAGGAATCCTCAAAAATCCACTATTCACCCCATCCACTCAATCAGTTGACAAGTAATGGGAAATCAACCATCTCGGCAAATCTGTCCTTACCACATCACTAGATGTTCAAATAATCTTAGTTTTTTATAACTATAACTGTGTTTTACATATACGACTTTTACCCTGTTCCTGGTTTCCTTACCACATATCACCCACCAATGGCTCACAAGCTAACCAAATAACTACGAATAAAAACTAATACACCCAGACTCACAAGTAGGGCTTAAACCCCTTTCCCTTGTTGTTCAATGAACCCGACATAACAAACACAATAATTACAAGTGTAACAAATAGTCAGGACACTATCTCAATATATTAGATTGTTTACGCAACAACTATAAGTAGTCTCATTATGATAGTAGATATCAGGAATACAATAGATAATTAACATACCACTCATTGGTATTTTCAATAATAATCAGACTCTCATAAATGCAGTAGATACTCAAATCCCATTAGTAGACTTTCTTCTACCTTTTTTCGTACCCAGACACTCATATATCACTTCCCAGTCATGATCCTCAGTATCTATCATCATTCAGTCATATGAAAAATACCACGAGTAATGGAGGTGACAAACTCCTAATTAACACCCACCGAGTACATATCACCTCAACTGCCTTTAGCATTTAACTGATCAATCACAATCCTGTAGTACTGCACAAATCAATCCATAGTAAGTAGGGCCATCAATGGGTTACTATAACAAATACAACTGGTACATACAAGTAATCAAATCCATGCTACAACTACACATCAGTTAGCCTAACAAGCATAATTAGTCACTCATAATGGCCACAACTAGTTTGAGTGCAATCTCTAAAATATCCTTTGCCCAAAACCTCAATCAATGGCAACCTAACCTCCCCTATAGCACAATCACACCCCCTGTCTTTGGCAATAACCTGGCAATCAACAGGAACATATCTAAGAGCTCAAAACTATGGGAACTGTGTCATCCAATATAGGGCTGGGCATAATTTAGTTCAAACCAAAAAAATCGACCAAACTAAATTTTTTTAAATTTCAATTTCGGTTTTTCGATTATTTGGATCTGTTTCGGTTTAAAATTTTTAAAATTTATTAATTCGTTTCGGTTTTCAGTTTTTAAGAATTTTAATTTCGGTTAAACCAAACAACCAAAATTTAATTAGTATAAAATTAATATTTTATTTATATTTATATTTATTATATTCTCACCCGCTCAGTCAAATACTCAAATCTCAAATCAGACCTAGTTTTCACTTCTCCGTTCTCGCCTTCTCAGTTCTCGGGCTCGACTGTTTCCTCTTCAGTTTCAGCCTTCAAGGACTCAGGGTTCTTCTTCTTCAGTTTCAGGTTTCCTCTTCTGTTTCAGCCTTCAGGGTTCTTCTTCACGGTAAGACCAAATTTATATTCTCATGCTATTACCTCTTCAACATCAGCATCACGTGGTTTCTTCAGCTTTACTGCTTCCCCAACTGTGGGGTTTTGCTGCAGTTCATCAGCAGCTATTGGACACTCTTTTGAAGTCTTTGATACCTCTACTACCTTCAAAGCTGCAGACGACTCTTATGTGAAGGATTCTTAGTTTCTTAGTCTACTAAAAATAAATTTATTCAATTAATCTAACAAACAAAAAACCAAATCGAAATTGCAAAAATTGAACTAAACTAAATTTATTTTAGTTTGATTTGGATTAACATTTGCACAAAACCGAAAATTGAAAACCGAACCGAATTTCATAAATCGAACCGAACCGACCGAACGCTCAACCCTAATCCAATAGGGCCTCGACTGTTATATCATAAGCATAAACAAATATACTAAATATTCGATTGGTCAAATCTTTGAACCTGCATATATGAAAGAATACCAACCAAAGCCCTAGCAATGAGCCTCTACTACACTACTAATGATGTATCAAGAATAGCCAAGGTGGCAATCCGACTTAATCATCTACCACACAGGATAAGGAACGAATCAATCCATACCCAAGATAATATCAAAATAAGCCTATTTACCAATATCAACATGTCCGACTATCATAATCCTGGAGACTCACAACACCTGATCCCCTACAAATAAACAAGAATTGTACACTAATAAATAGGAATCCTCCACTATGCCAATGTATAGCCCAGGATAGAAGAGGCTCGGAACCCATACTCAAATAAGCAATACATATAACAGTGTAGAACCATAACCCAATTTCTAGGTAACCTAGTAAAATATCAACATTCCCATTAATAAGTATATCTAGGAATTCGAACAACAATATACAAGCCAACTAACAATTGTAACGACTCTCCATAACAGAATGGTAGGCAACTCATCTGATAAATGTAATGAATATCCCAACCAACAATAGACAACCCAACTAGAACCTCATTTATAAAATTCATCTCACAATAAAGATCACAATTCAGTCACCGGAGAACCAAGAGAACAATATATCAACAGAATCGCAGTGACAAAATCATAACCATAGAGTCACAAGGTGTAACTAGGAGTATAACTAATAACCAACCTCTTAAATACTATATAACACCAGTATCAAACTTCCAACTCAAGTAGTCAAGTATCAAATGAACATATGCATAAATCATAGAGTATAGGCTTACATTTAGCCTCTAACAGGGTATAATCATGATATAAGTGACAATTAACCAGAATCATACAAGGTATAGCATATTCATCAGTATCAGGAAGCCCAACAGGTCAAACCAGCAGTTAAATAATCAAATACATGTATACACATAGCATCAATGCTTAACTTACCTAAGTTATAACCTATCTCGCCTTTATAATGTTTATCAAAAGTATTCACATCCCACCTAATATGTAAACAACAGCTAACATACAAATATAGGTATTACAGAGTCCCAACCTCAACAACATATTCCAAAGTACACTACACAATCACAACCAAACAAGTAACTAATCGCAAAGCCTGTCTCTGAGGCCCTCAAAATCTCAATACCTGTAATCTCTATCCAAGATGTAAGGAACTCTTGTACATCCTAACCTACCGCCCCTGTCAACCTCAGATAGTACCCCAAGCACCTGCTGGTCTTGAAAAGGTACAACTTCATCAGCTGTGCGATCGAAGCCTCTAGAATGGAAAGCTCTACTAGGCCTAAACTAAAGGAGCTGGAGTTGGTGTTTCACCCTACTATAAACCTTCAAGTTCCACTATAAACTACCCAATAATCAACTGCACCTCAAGTGTGATGTCACGACCCGGATAGGGGCCTAGATGTGACATGGTGAAAGAGGACCCGAAGATCCTCGATCAAGCCATCATAGCATCATTACACTCATCAT
>JBCEWC010002383.1:0-34759 GCA_038996855.1 Solanum aculeatissimum
AAATAGGATTCTATATACTATTGTTATTCCTATTCCTATTCTAAGTAGGATTGTATTTACCTATTTCTATTCTAACATGAACAGAAGAGAAGGAGTTGATAAACATGTTGCTCTTAACTTTGACAACCATCAATGACTGTAATTTTTTAAATGAAGGATAACTAATGACAAGGATCGAGAAGAGCAAGAAAGGATGACAACGTTCAAAAATCACATTAAAATCAGTGAGCCAACATAAAGGAAAATGATGCCACCTGAAAAAAAATTACAAAGACCCTCATTAACTATTCCCCGCAGATCATCATGACTTTTTTACTTAGAAAGATGGTAGGACATTGGCTCCTAGTAAATGATACGAAACCTAGTTAACAAGGTCAGTCCACATAAGTTTTGAAGCAGAGCAACCATCACTCTGTAACTAGTAAGAAACATTTAAGCCCTGTCTTTTGCATAATTAGCTGTCTTACCACATATCGCCATGACTGATGATGTGGAGGGAGACATATCATCCCTATCCTTTGAGTTAGCTTCACAAGATACTTGCGAAGTAAAGGACTTCGAGCTGCAGTGTTGGACTTCATCAGAGCTGATGTGTCATTCCAAATACCAGGAATCACACTAAGCAACACTTTCGGGCTTCCATTCTGCATTTAGAGGGAAACATTAGTGTTCAAAGAAGTACACATACTAAAGCAAAACTGCAAGACCACCAAATAATGAACAGGTTAATTGCCTCTGGCACAAATGTGCCACTCTATAGCGAGTGAAAAAGATGTCTATGTCATTAAGATATTAGACTTTGTAATAAGGTCAATGTGTCTCTTTTTATCAGCACCTTATCTCTGATATTATGACATCAGGAGATGCTTTCAAAGATAACTGAAACTTAAACTTGGCATTTACTTGATAAAATCCAATTGATTGTCCAACAAGTCCATTTCTTTCAAAATGGATTTTCACCACACTCTCAGATAGTTGCCAAAAGAAATGAAGAGCAGCTAGGAATACTTCATGGTCTGAAGGACGAGGGATGAAAGATGAATTCAGTTAATTTAAATTTGAGTTTGAGGGGAATGTCTAAGTTCTAAAGTAGAATCACAGATTCTACAGATAACTATTGCGCATAAAGAAAGCTAGGAAATAACAAAAGTATAGTGCACAGAAAAAGAGTGAACCTTGAAAATAGCACCTAGTGCTTCAACTGCACCCAATAGCTGGAAGTGATTGATAACACCATTTGGAAGACATGACATAACTTCATGTGTCCAGTCCACAAAGCTGAAAAACAAAGTTATGCGGGATGCAAATATGTAACTCAAACATACAGTGTGAAAGAATTTGCAAGTGTTAAATAATTTCCAAAGGAGGCATAAAATATTTACATATACTTAGCATCTTTCATTGTAGAAAATTTCAGCATATTTCATTGTAGAATTCTTTTTTATTCTTTTTGCTGCCCAACAACTAATATTAAACAGAGAAAAATAAAACAGAATGCTCAGAAGGCATTATGACAATTTGCAAGAAAGGACGAGGATTTTGCCTGCTGATCGCGCATAAAAGTGAATTGCGCATGTTACATAACAAGCAAACTGAAAATGCAGTAAATTGTACCCCATTGAGTGTCATGTCATTTGCATTCACAAACATAATGTGCATGCTTGAAAATGACCAGACATTTTCACCTACTTTTACATGTTTCCTTTCTTTTTTTCTTTTTGATAATTTTCATCTGCTTGATTGCGAGATTTCAAATCATGAACTTTTAGAAATGGCAAGAGTTTTGGCAGTTGGACCTGGTAAAAGCCTTTGTCATATCTGGGCGTGTTAGAAGCCTTGAGAGAAGCAAACTAGATATGGTTCGCATAGGACCCGCATTTGAAAGGTAGTCTTTAGAGATCTCCAGAATTTTTAGAACAAGTGGAGGCGGCTCATCACCTCCAGCAAAGTTATTATCCCCAGTACTAGTATCCATAGAAGCTATATCAAAAGGGATCAATACAAGAATGTAGAGCCACAACAGTATCACACACTTTGCCTCCATCTCTCCAGTACTTTCTTGCCGTAATGATGTTCCAGCTTGCGTATTATGGCATTTCTCCAAGAGAGATACAGCAAGCTCCAGGTCAGAAACCTGATGAGGGAAGAACTTGACAACAGCCTTGTAGCCACAAACTGTCACCAGAGAATATATTATGATACACACAGGCTTAATTACTTCAAGAATCTCTTCCGAGGCAGCAGCTAGTTCGACAGCTTTTGAATGGACAACAGTCATGAGGGGCGAAACCATACTCTCAAGGTAAGGCTCCAGTAATTGACCTTGCTCCTGATATTTGTCCATCTGCAAATCATATTTAAACAAATAATTAATGTACTGCCTAAGGAAAAAAATAACTTTTATAAAATTTGCATTAGCTCTAAGCAACTGATGTTTTAGGATTCTGAAAGCAAAGTACTCAATTATTAAGCACTTCTAAGAGTTTGGACTTGGCATTATCAAGAGTACGAATTCTGAAAGCAAAGTACTCAAATCATTAAGTACTTTTAAGAGTTTGGACTTGGCATCATCAAGAGTACAGTGTCCTATATCAACATGTGTAAAAGGTGAGCAGAAATTTGAAACAGTACATTCTTTGAATTTCTTCTCCACGAATACCTCTCTTCACAGTCCCATCTCAAAAAACTAAATCTCTTCACAGTTCACAGTTCCTCAACAAGCTCACTTTTACTTATCAAAACCAGCAAAATTCAGATCTTTACTCACCAATGAACCATCATATCAGTTAATCATACTACCATAAACAACTTATCCTTAAAACACAAAATAAAAATACTTCCTGCTATTCAATATAGAAAGGTGGTGTTTATCTGAACTTGGAATTTAAGAAATAAAGTAGTGGTCCTCAACATGCCATATCAATTTGTTTGAAAGCATGTTATTAAGGGCAAAGTAGAAATGTTGATACAATGAACTTCCAAATATAGATAAGCGTAGATCTTTTCAGGAGAGATCAAGGATGCATACTGTCATATAAAATAGAAAAGAGAGCATAATTATCAAACTTGAAATTCAATAACATTCTTCAGTCACAGATGTAGTTTTACAGTTCCTTTAGAAGCTTAGTTTCTATCCAAATCACCCCAAAGTTCAAATCTTTAGTCAAAATACATCCAGAATTACGCCTCAATCTCAAACTAGTTGCAGTTGGCTATATAAATCCTGTATATCTAATATGCTCCATTTAAGTTTTTCCGTTCAACTACTCAATTGTTTGTCATATAGCACAAATTGGAAGTACTTAAGACCAAAGGAATTTTTAAATATGATGCCTTTTCTTACACAGTAATACAATCTTTAACCAAACTTAAAACACTCCATCAAACACCAGGCTAATGTAAATGTGCTAATCCCAACGAGTCAGGATTTCCTGTCCATACGCTTCTCTTGCATCATATCTTATCCTTTACTAAGTTCGCAAGGATCCCAAGAAATTGAGTTACTTTAAGACAACTTACTTCATCATGTGATCTGTCATGTACACATGTTTTTTTTTAACACCTTTAAGCATCACAGTATCACACCTACGGGTCAATGTCCTTGGAAGTCTATGTAAGATACACTTAAAGCATCTCACAGTATCACTCACTTTTTGCTCTATATGTGCTATTGTACATCATTTTAATCTTTTCTAATCTTGTATTATCAAACGCCAGAAGGGAACCCTAGTGGTCGAGCCCATCACTGGACCCTGCACATAGCGGGAGCTCTAGTGCACCAGACTGCACTTTATGATCAGACGCCACCTTAACATTCACATTTTTTCATTATTGATCTTGGATACATTAGGCACTAAGACCTTAGAGGCCAAATTTCACTCCACATGGTATTATTTGACTCCCAACCAATCTATATAAATGGCATTTCCTTTCGGTCGCTATCCTTTAATCACATAACACTTCTCCATTTCAACCATCCTACTCTAGTTCTATGTGTTATCTTCATCTATTATGTCATTCTTTTAACACGATGAGCCAAAATATCTGAATTATTTTGCATATATATTGTTAGACAACCAAAAAAAAAAAAAAGTTAAATTTTACAAGTATTTCAACTACAAACATGGCATTGAACTAATAATTATGCAGTACATCACACAGACACATATATAGAGAGAGAGAGAGGAAGAGAGAGAGAGAGTACGATAGATCGGATCTTATGCACAGAAGAGATGTCAGAGACACGGCCATTGGAAATGATATCGTCGAGGAGTGATTTAACAAGCTTCCATTCCTGTAGAAAATATCTCTGCAGAACACTCTCTTTAGAATCGTGTTCATCGTCTTCTTCAACTTCTCTTACAACCATTTTCAACTGTTCCTCCATCTTTGAGTTTCTTCTACTCCCCTAGACGCTTACAGAGATACTGAGAAACACTCCGACGATATGCCTCAATTTATTTTTTTTAATTTTAATTTGATTTGATTTTGCCGCTGCTATTGCCGGACGGAGATTCATCTGCTCAAAGCAAGTATCAACGTTCGGGTTAACTGATGAGCCCAAATCGAATTGCTGTAAAGCCCACAATTGATTTTGCTATGCCCAATTTTATTTAGTTTGTGGCCCATGTATTGAGCCGTCTCATGAATTATCGAAGCAGCTTAGAATTTGTTGGGCTACTGTTGGTGACCATTGAAAGAGCTAACCCACGTATAGCGTTTATTTTATGTATAATTAAGTTATATTTAGTTTTTTAATGATTATAATGTATATTCAGTGTATAATTCATATATAAATAAATATATATTGTATTTTTTATAACTTTTGACAAGTTATATTGTATAGTTATTATATGTTTTTTGTGATTTTTGGTTATTTTTTATTTAAATAAAACATGACTATATATTAATATTTATTATAAAAATTAATTAGTTGATTGTATATATTTGAAATTATCCCCCACGCAAACAACAAAATAATTATATCTTACACCTAAAAAAGTTAACATGGTGCAAAATGAACGTGAAATATATTGTACAATCAAGGCAAATCAATATCCGTGATTTGCCGGAAAATTTCTCATTCAAAATACAAAAATATAACTCAAATCTAAAGAGACTTTCGATGCCAGAAACTTTTTCCTTCCTCAAAATACAATGATTTGATTAAGGTTACGTATATACATCATTCACTTTCTTCATATTTTACTTGTGTGATTACATTAGATATTATTGATTAAAATAGATTAGATTTAAATTTTCTATTTTTATTTAAAATGATCGACTAATCGATCTTTCGAGTGAAAAAACACAAGATATGACTTTTCTAACAGGGAAAAAAAACATTTTTCAGTAAATGAAAACAAAGGGGTGATTTCTCTGATGGAAAAAAAAGTGACTTTATTCATTTATTTGGATTAGTTCACATCATTTAATTAAGCAACATGAACTTCCAGAAAAGGATGTCATCACTTAATAACCAAACAAAAGTATTTTCCTTTCTTACAAGATCATATGTAAAATATCATATTCACATTGATTGATCATCATGATATTATTCAAGTTTACAAACTTATGCTATGTATACACCACCAAGACAAAGTTCCCATTACAACTAGCTAGCTAACACACTCTCATATATATATTTAATTTTTTTGCACATGTAAACCTTCTTTAAGGTTTATTTTTCCCATAGCCACCACCACCACCATTAGAATTAGCCCTATGCCAAGCTGCAAATCCATTAAACAAAGCCAAAGTATTGCTAGTAACTTGTGCAACATTAAGTACCCTAGCTTTAATCATAGCCATCATTTTACCACCCATTGGGTACCCATAAAACCCATCCATACAAATATATGTATCAGTCAACACAGTACTTAGCCAAGTTTGAACATTGCTTTGACACCAAGCAAAATCCCCTTCACTATATTCTGCACTCTTCATACGTTGAAACTCTTTGAATGAATTTGTAAGCTGAGAAACGCTATCTGACATTTGATCTAAACAATCTTTCACCGCTTGGTATTCCTTGGCCTTTTTCTGTTGGAGTTCTTTGGACACTATATTCAAGTAATTTTTTGTGTATACTGCCTTAACTATGCTCACTTTTAAAGCAGCTTGAGCTATTTCTTGAGGATCTTGTGACTTTGGATTTAAATGGGTTGCTAGAGAACTCACACATAGACCTGGATAACGAGTGTGCTTGCATTGTAACTCTACGAATTTAGGCACAACTGCATTGGATTCAACTACAAAGATGGAGAAAATCACAAGTAAAATTAAGGGAAGGGCAAGTTTTTCCATTTCTTTTTTAGAAGAAGTATAACAAGGAATGCTTAAGCTAAGAGAATATGTAATTATATGAAGAGAGGATGGATTATTGTGTTGTGTTTGTTTGATGGGAAAAGTGTCAAGAAAGTGCTAAGGTTTATATACAAGGCTAGCTATCACATGCATGGTCATCATCATGAGAAGTTTAGTACACATGACTCACTCTAGCTTGTTTAATACTCTATTTCATATTATTTGTCCTTATTGATCTGATATTATATTTTTTAAGAAAACTTTAGAAGTGTTTATGTAATTATTTAATATTAAGAATAGTATGAAAAGAAAAAAAATAACTAACTTTTTTTTATTTACTAAAATCTACTAGCAAAATGAAACATCTATTTGTAATGTGGGAGGAAAGTAAAATGAAATAAGGGAAGTAGAAATGTATAATTATTTTATTTTGGTCAACTTTTTGGGAAAGGAGTTGATGTTGGGGGTCTAGCAAACACAAACCTTAATTCTTGTCGGGGCAATTTTCCTATACACGTAACTTATTACTGAGTCATTGCTTTGACACCCAAAAAGTAGGAAAAGATTATCTCTTAATCACCTGGTTTATATATATATATATATATCTGTGTGTGTGTTAATTTGATAAACCAATGAGCTGACGGTAAAATTAAGAAGAATTATTACTACTATCAGGTAGTGAAAAAAGTTCTGGAGATTGATTGACCAACAATCTCTTAAATTGACTGACCAACATATTACAGGGATTCTGGGCATTCCATTCTATAATACACACTCATAAAGGTAGATCTCCCAAGTATATTCAACCCAAAATCAAAAAATTCATTAAGGATGGTCAAAATTTAATATACGTCTTAAAAGTGATTTGATTTTTTTCTTTATATTTCATAATTTATTATATATATAATATTATTTTTCTTAATATCTATCCTAGAGAAAGTTACACACTATTTTTGATGTTTCAATTTGTTTGTCTTAGTTTTCATTTTATTCTATTTTTAAAAAAAATATCTCTTTCATTTTGATAACTTTTTAATTTTAACTTTTCAAGTGATACATTTAAGATCACAAAATTAAGAATATTTTATGTATTTTATATACTTTAATTTAAGATTATAAATTAAAACAGAGGGGGCAAATTGCGTTTAAAGCCTATATGTTCCTTTAGTTGATTTTAAAGCAACTTCAAATTACTTATGGAATCATCTTGATATTATTTTCGATTGAGAAAAAACACAACTAGGGGTCAAGGAAGAAGGGATCTTTTTCTTAAAATTCAATCAATTCAAATAGATTCATAATTTGTCGTTTAGTATTCATATATTAATCCTAACGTACCAATTATTACAACATACTATAAACATGTGCTTAAATCTCAATGTCTATCCTTGAAAAAGAAACAATTACAATAACGAAATTGTATTGTCTTAAGGAATTTTTTTCAAGAGAAGTAATTAAAAAAAAGATTAATAAAACCACTCTATCTTAATGGCCCAAATTAAAAATGCGTGTGATCTACTGTTCTAAATAGCTAGGGCCTTAAGTTATGTCCACATGAATAAGTTGACTTTGATTTATCTAACGTTGTCCCATATGCACACAGATCCAGAAGACCATAGTATTCACAATTCTAATTTAACTGGTCCTGCACGTGCAATTAATTCGTGGTAGCTAGAGTAGGTCGTAAATATAAACTTAACAAATTGTTTGGTTGGGAATTAAGTATCCCATTAAGTTATTTTATCATGTATATAAGATAACTTATCTCATTTTTATGATACAAATAATGGGATAAATAATTCAATAGTTACTTAATACCTCCAATTAATGTAGGATAAAATAATCATACATTTCACATAAAAATTATGTCATATCTTATACCTCATATTAAATCAAGTGTAACATATATTGTTGAACATGCTAATTATTCAACGTTTTACTAGCTTGTGCCTTATCCGTGCATACCGCAACTTGTCTCACACAAAACACGAACTAAATATTTGACCAAATTATGCTACTATATCAAGCTACATTATTTATTTCATAATATAAATCTTAAACAATAAAGTGTAAAGCAGAGGTTTTCGATCTTAATTACTTCAGATTGTCGTACTTACCTTCCGTCCAATTTTAGTTTAAAAACTAAGTTAAGAAATTACAACTGTTAAAATTAAAACTACATCTAAATGAACGATGTAGCGTTTTACTCTTTTTATTTGTTCAATTATAATTACAATTAGTCTCATCATGTGCAAATCTGATTTGTTTTGATAGACTAAGGAGATTCGACTAATTTTCATAGACCAATCGCATGGTATAATCTGTCTACTCTAATATCATGTTAATCAATATGCAAGAACATCCTATTTAACTAAAACTTAAATTGTTGAAAATGACATTTCTATTTATTCAATTATATTTTCGAAACTCCAATTATATAAGAATGGGCATACCTGTTTTTTAACAGCATTATGTCCAGCTAATAACTTTAAAACAATTAATACAAGTAACACAAAACCTTTAAAAATCTTTTTAGCGATCCTAATGTAACAGCTGTCATGGAACAAATATATTCTTTAGCACTTCTATAGTACATATGGACTATAAAATACTTCCCTTTCCTTTTTTCTTTTTCTTAAAAAGGAAAAAAAATCCCTTGTCTTTTGCGCGTACTCAACTATAGAGAAAGTCAAAATAGCTTAACTAGCTAGCGAATAGACCCTCCCTCATGCGGTCATGTCTTAGTCTTATTCAAAAATAAAAGTGAATAGACCTTCGTGTTTTAATATTATATTGCTTCTATTTCTTCCTTTAAAGGAGATTCGTAAGTCAGGTAGTTAAAAAAAGGATTATATTGGGTGATCGTATCCGAGCTTGAAAGGCTTTCCATAGAAGAAGAATTAGATTGAATTGAAGATAAAGACAACTTGGTATAAAGCAGTGAAGATCTTTTACTCAACAAAGAAGAAATTTGTATAATAGAAAGAGTAGACTTGATAAGGCAGGAAGCTAAGGTCAAGTTGCAAATGTTAATTAAGAGCTAAATGTTTGTTTGTCCTTCTTTCATTTAGTATCACGTTTCTGTATTAGAATTTGCATCGAGTAGTTTCACATTGGAGGTAAAACACTTTCTAACAAAAATGACTTTGTACCTGGAAGGACTCAAACTCAAAACTTCTGACTAAGAATGAAGAAGTACTTATCACTCGACCACAATCCTGGTTGGTAGAGCTAAATACTTATACATACCTAAGAATTGTTCTCAATTAATTTATATGGATGAATATCTTCTTTTATTATTTAAAAAAAAAAAATCTTTTTCACCTATGAAGTCCAAGAACAGCTTCTATCTAGTGTCGGGTTGTTTGGTGAGTGGTGCTAACAGTTTGTTGATGCATGTGCCCACTTGTATGGACAAATATTAAACAGACAAAATCATGCTGGAGATTGTTTGACCAACGTTGTGCTAAGATGATGGTAAATTTTATACTACAACCTTAGATTGGGCACAGAATAAGTCGAATTGCAATTTGAGTGACAATCTAGAAAATTCTCTACTCGTGCTAAAAAAATGGAACCACATGGCCATTGGACTGAATATGTGACATAAAATAACCCAATTATTCTCTTTTTATTATTTGATTTAGCCTGTTTTACATATTTCTTAAAAATTCATATAACCAAGTAGCTCCACCAATATATATGTTTCAAGTAAGGTTAACTTACATCTTACTTTACATTGTCGTTTTAATTTTGCCAACGAAATATATAAGCTAAGTTAGTTGATGCTTACTATTAGAGAAACTTACCAGCCAATTTTTTTATTTGACAAGCTACAACTGTTAAGTTGATAAAATTATACCTAAAAGTACAAGGATGATGTATTGTTTTTACCTTTTTAATTTATTAAATTATATTATGTCGCATCGAATTTGCGTCCAAATTTTTTTCATACATTAAGAATGTGGCAATGAAACATGAACTTATGTAAAATCTCTATCGGCTTTGATATCATGTTAAATTGTTACTATATATAAGTTACCATTTCATTTAAAATTTGACATTTTTTTAAATTTATTTAATTTGCTTTCGACACTCCTATATTATACAAGAATGGGCAACACTCCTACTATAATATTTATACTATGAGATCTCATAATTTAGATCCTACACTACGTTGAACAACTTTCCAGCAAATTTTAGACAAGCTATTCTTTATCCCCGTTAAAAATGGCTCTGGATATATGACACAAAATAATTCTGTTTCCTTTTTATTATCGACGCTATTTAGGCCACTTTATATATTTTAAATTTTCTTTTACATATACATGTATAATATATGTGTGCTGAAAATAAAATAAATAACTTCAAGATTCAAGTATGATAATTTGCAATACTGCAAAGTGCAAATCATGAACTTCAGACCCGTATATCTGAATTCATAAGTTGCAAATTTATGTCATTTTTCTTTGTAATTTGAAAAATTTGATTTATGAAAGTATATATAACTCACTCAATACCCATCAAAACTTAGGCAGGCTGGTTGAGCATATATATACTTAGGTTATTTTAGGCAAATTCATCTAAAAGTTTTGGGTTTTATTTAGATTACGTAAATAGCAAAAATATACTTTAGTGGGATGTATAAGGTTATAATATATTTTTGGGCTCAAAACACTTTATTGCTTAATATTAATTAGGGTAAATTACAGCAGGTGGCCACTGGACTTTTTGTATTACCTTAAAATTAATTAGTTTTCAAGATTATTAAAATTAGTCAAATATGTTTTTCTTCTTCTTTCTTTTAATTCTATCATTAATGATTGCTTCTTCTTCTTTTCAATTCAGCCATTAAGGACTTCTGCTTCTGCTTCCTTTCAGTTCGATCATTAATGACTGCTTCTCTTTTCAATTCCGTAATATTGAAAAAATAAATTTGTTCACATTATTTATTGTGTTCACATCATATTTAATTTAGTTCATGACCTAGTAGATTAATATATTAGGAGATACATGAATTGGTGAAAAAGTCTAGATTAAGTCTAGTTAGGTGTATTCATGAACTTGGAGGATGTGAAGTATTAATTGTGATACATGTATGCTAGCTAGGCTAGATACATGAATGAATTTATGTATAAATTAAATAGTCATATAATCTAGCCATTTTGTGGGAACCCAAAAAGTTGAATAGAAAATCTTTCCTCCATTTCTCTTCTATTTATAAGTATTGAGTAACATTTGTATTGCCTTACTCTCCCAAATTTCCAACACGCCATTAATGATTTCTTCTTCGTCTATCCTCAATTTCGTCATTAATGGATGCTTTTCCCTCTTTCTTCATTCTTCATTTCTGCCATTAGTGGTTGTTTCTTCTTCTCCTTCTCTTTTTTATATTGTATATAAGAAATCAATTTTTATGATTTTTAATTACTTTTTATGTAAACAAAACATGGCTAGCTATATTTGTTATAAATTAACAATTATTTTATTATATGTGTATGTTGTTGTTGTATTTGAAACTAGTCCTACTAAATTAACCAATTATATACAGCTTAGTTCGCTTTAGATCATTTAGTCCCTTGTCCAGATTTCAATCCTCATATCACGATACAAAACGACTTGTATTGTGATGTGTTTCAAATACTGTAGTAATAAAAGGAAAAGAAAACAAGAATTAACGAAAAATTTCAAAATCTATTTTTACAGATAGAATTAAGTTACATACGTTTTGACATACATAACAAAAAAGAATATTAAAAAAAATAAAATCAAATACAGTGAGTCTGAATTCAAGTGGCTTCCCTGAAAGTCCCAATTAAATTCTAGGGCTTGTTAATTTTGCCAGAGTTTGAGTGATGAGAAGCCTTATGCCTAACAGCATATCCATTGAACAAAGCTAAAGCATTGCTAGTGACTTGAGCAACATTTAGAACTTTAGCCTTAATTGTAGCCTTTACTTTATAACCACCAAATTTGTAACTAGACATCCCATCCATGCAAGTGAAAGCATCAGTTAACACTGTGCTAAGCCAAGTTTGAACATTACTTCTATGCCATACAAATTCACTTTCCTTGTCTAAATTCAAATGGTGCAGCTCTTGCACCGAGTTGGAAAGCAACGAAACGCCATCTGAGATTTGACCTAAACAATCTTTCACGGCTTGATAATCTTTAGCCTTAGTCTTTTCGAGTTGTTTGCATACGTTCTTCACGTAGGCTCTCGTGTAGATAGCTTTAAGTAAGCTCACTTTCAATGCTGCATGAGCTAGCTCTTGGGGTTCAGACGCGGTAGTGACATAGTTTGACAAAGAAGTTACACACAACTTTGGGTAACGTGTGCGCCTACATTGCGACTCCACAAATTTGTTGGCACGAGGTTGTGCGTTAGCGCCCTCAACTGCTCCAACAAATGCGAAGATCATAGAGATATTGAAGAGAATCAAAATTAGGGAAAGGGTAATTTTCTCCATTATAGTTTGGAAATAGAATGAAGCAAAACCTATAGATAGTTTAGTTTGTGAAAAGAGAATGCTTGTAAATTGTGTTGATTTGTATTGTAAAAATGTGAAGAGAGGATTGTGGTTTATATAAGAAGTGTTAGTCACATAAGAGTTGACTTTCTTTCCTTTAACTTAATGATCTTACACGTGCAAGAACCTTCAAAGAACTAGCTGCAGCTTGCCAAGTTTGTTATTAACTATATCGTCTATTTAAAATTTATCCTTTATTCACTTACACAAGAATTAAGAAATAATAAATAATAGAAGTAATTTTACCAAATCACTCTTTGAATATAGTAAATATAATATCTTGAAAAATATAATAGAAAAATAACTATAATTAGTGATAAGGATAAGTTAGGATCTAAGTGTAAAATTATCTCTTGATTTCATAAACAAGATAAATATTGTTGGATATCCCAAATTAATACAGTGGACAAGCAAAGATGAACGGAGGGAGTAAAAAAGAAAAGTGTGTCTAATGTGTTATTAATTGTGCAGAGCAGGCTTTCTTGTCCATGAATACCGCAACTTGTCTCAGACAAATTAAATAAATTAATTTAACATAGTGTAAATTGCTGATGAGTGATGACCAGTATAATGCTTGTATTAAGCTAAATTATTTTATTCCATTGTATCATGTTATATATCTTAAATAATATTAAAGTATAATGTAGAGATCTGAGATCTCATAATTCAGATTGTCACTTTTATTTTGAAGATCAAATGCACTCATCACACGGCAGCTGGAGCTTACCATTTGAGAATCCTTCCAGCCAATTTTTAGTCTTAAAACAAAAAAATTAGCAACAACTTGCTAAGTCAATAAACACTACCAGGAAAGAAAAAAAACAAAAATATATTCAAATATTCAATATATCACACAAGACGGATTTGGAGAGTCGGTGGTGTGTATGCAGTCATACTCTACCTTGGAAAAGTAGAAAGGTTGTTTTTGATAGATTTTCGACTCAAGTAAAGCAAATCAAGTGCAATAGTGAAGTATCCATACCGAAATAAAGTAGAAGAATACTAATAGCAACAAATAATATAATAATCGAAAACAAAAAAACAACAAAATCAAAGATTTGTGGCAAAGGCCGGAGGGAATATTTATGGCTGAGGTCACAGGTTCAAGTCCCACACTGTGTAAAGCTAAGTCTGGTATCTAAGTGGAGAAGGGTAAACAGGCATGCCTATTATCCACCGAGTTTAGAAGGTTGTGATTGGTCTAAAGAACGGGCCACAAATAAATTTCTTGGTTATCAAAAAAAGAAATCGAAGAATATAATAATAGTGGAGAAGGATAAATAGGCGTGCCTATTATCTACCGGATTTAGAAGATGTGATTTGTCTTAAGAACATGCCACAAACGAATTTCGGTCTAAAGAACGGGCCGCAAATAAATTTCTTGGTTATCAAAAAAAGAAATCAAAGAATATAATAATAGTGGAGAAGGATAATGCTCATCCTAATCCTTGACCTAGAAATCATCATTTTTAGAGTCATGTCCTCAAAAAACTACAGGCGTGATATCTCCTACCTAATCACCTCCCTCTAATATTTCTTAGGCTTACTTCTACCTCTTCTTGTATCCACTGAGTTAACAAATAGACGTAAGAATAAAGATGTTGTTTTCCTCCTTTACATAGGTTCAAGGAAATTTGCTATTTAAGACAATAGACATAAAAAGTTGAACCTGCTGAGTTGGAAGCTTTTTTCACAAATTAATATTGTCATTTCCAGAAAAAATACTTTACTCTTTCGTTAATTTAGGTTGGAGAATTTTGTAGAACACAAATCAAAGATTGAAGTGAGACCCAACATCAATTTAGGTAGCATTTAAGGAAAAGGTTTTCTTAAACCGTCCAAAAATTCTGAAGATAGTCAAATTAATATTTAACTATGTTGGTAGTATGCATGTGCTGAAAATAAAAACTTGAAGCAGCTAAGATATCGGTCCATGCATAACGCATCTAAAACATAGTCAACTTCCATGATGTCATCTCGATGGATTTTTATCGCGAGAAAATGATCTATTATGAGCACTTACAATTTAAATAGAAGAAAATGATCATTCCCAAAAAAAAAAAAAGGTACGAAATCATAGAACTTGCATAGATAAAGTGCTATCATGGATATACCAGCAAAAGTATATGTAATATACATTCAATTTTGGAACCAAAATAAATTTCATTAGTAAACACACAAATTTTATGAGAAAACTTATAGTTGGGATACAAGCCACCTACGTCCCAAAACCGCGTCCATGAACAGACGAAAGTTTTCAACTTATAATCTTTGAGATATCTAGGCATTAGCTGAAGACACATTTTACATCAGACTAACCAGCATGTAACACGAAACACAGTTTGCTAAAACATAAGGCATTTGATAAAGCAGAAAACACGACATACATAATATCATTCTGTAACCTTCACGCCAGTTAGGTAGACTTGGCACTTGATTGCGCTGCCCCCGACATAGAAACCAGGCATTACCATCAGACCGACCTTAGGCTTCTCGTTTTCGTCTACAATGAAATTTTCCAGAACGCTTTCCATATAAACCTCTGAGAAGTCGGTTCCCCTCTTGACTTGGAAAACCCTGACTGGAGGATCAAATGAATAAGCCAACCTATGTAAAAGCCAAATTGACTTGGCTAGTTTCAGAAAAGCCTGGTAGAAAGCTGTTCTTGGGTGTCCACCACTCATAACATAGTTACGCTGATCCAAGTTCCCAAAAAATGCAGACTCCATCTTTGAATGAACCACCTCCAAATATTTCTTCCGGCAAAAGTTCCCAAAAAGGGACTTTGTACTTTGTACTACAACATCCAGTGGATCCGATTCCCGTAATGCAAGATACTGGTGGTAAAAACTATCCTTGGGGACAGCTGAATTCTCATGTTTCACAGAGAAGAACTCATTCTGAAATTCAGCAAACATTCTTTGACAGATATGTGATTCAAACGCATATTTCTTGTGAGCTCTCTTTGCATAAACTAGATCCGGCTCTATGGAGTTTGCTGCAGCATCAAGATCCCAACCAGCAGCTTTCATCATGTTGATCAGTGGCTTAGAGAAGTCGTGAATGGCCCTATAAGCAGCTTCCACAGCTGACCTGAAAAGCTCAGGAGTTAGGTCCAAAGAGAAATGCCCATCCTCATTAACTGCATTCTCTGATTCTTTCGCTGACAAGCCCCTGAGCTTAAGGTTTTTCTCCAATTTGATTCGCTTCTGACTGGCTTCTAGTATCTGCTGCTGCAGCTGAAGAATCTCAGCATCTTTGTTCTGAATCTCAGATTGAAACTTCTTCACCATAACTTCATACGTTTTCAACAAACTCTGCTGTTCTTGGATCTCTGCAGCCAAGCGAGAGTCCTGAGGTGAAACACACACAGGTTTTGGATTATGCTCCCTGTAGAAGTGCTTCAGTTCAGAGAGATTCTTCAGCTCCGAAATTACAAGTTTGTCGGCGGCTTGGATTTTATCAGGGTCATAAGGAGTATGAGCAGATTGGAGTTGGATGTAGGCAGACTTCAGGGAAGAGATATTTGTAAAAATCCTAGATACCACAGCTTCAACTGCTTCAGGATTTTGGTTTGCGGCTTCCTCCATAGGTTGTGGATGGACCTTCTGGCTGTTGCTCTCACGGAGTTGTGTATCTTTTGCACCACTTGGTTGCATAGCTACTTGTAATGAGATTAGATGAGTCAAAGCCCAACCCCTAATAGCTTGTAGTGATTAACCTATAAAATCAAAACTCCATCACAGATGCATCATGAACCAATCACAAAACAAGCAAATAAATTTCCAACATCTAACAGTTGCAGTGTCCAGAAAAATCAGCCAAAGTTGGAAACAAAAATCTTTAAGCGCGGCAGAGTACCCTTGGGTAAGCAACCAAACAGCAAGAAATAAAAGCTTGGCAACACCAAAGGAAAAAAAAAAGAGAGAAGCTGGTACCATCAGCATCTATTGTGAGCAAATACTATGAGATCTCATACAGATATGTGGAGATGTAAATGTTACTAATAGTCCAGATCTAAGCAGCAATTCACCAGCGTCAAACAAAGCAAAACTACAGGGATACCCTATCTTCTTTTTTCCCTCCGACCCTTCAAAATTCCCTACAGCCTGGTGTTGGATTAACACAATTTGGGTGAGAGTGTGTGATCCATACCAGATTTGATCAACTTACTTTAGGTGCCTTGACTACATCTATGACCAAGAAATATATATTGATTGAGTATTCAGTTTGATCTTTGGGTTTATATCATATACATACATGTACTCATAGTTATACAAATTATGATGCTTTGCTATAACATGAGATATCCTTTGAAGAAAATATTGCGTGTTTATAAAGAATTAAATTTTATTAACTTTAATCAATCAAAATATACATTTACTGGCCGTGTCTGAGCACCCAAAGATGCACTCGGATCCATAACCTTGAATCTTAAAATTTATGTGATGAAGAATCCGACCTCTAAATCAACACTCGAGTTTGAGCAATATAGCACATCAATTGTAAAGTCATTACTCACAAGTTATTCTCCATCATTGCCTACTCCCAAAATCCTCCATTCAACAAGAGTTCTATACCACCTCCTCTGAGCCTCCACAAAAACATATTTTGTAACCAAACTCAAGAAAGGTTTTCTTTACTTGAACACACCTTTTTAAAATTGGTGGAAGGAGGTAAGGTTAATAGGTAAAGTATTCTTCACTTGAATTCTCCAAACCAACAGAAAAGGATACATGTAAAACGACAGTAAAGATAATCGAATGACATCTTCTCTTGCACCAATTTCACGCACAACTGTTTAGAGTGCAAAAAACTTTAAAAAGCAACCAGTGTTTAAGTGAGCATAAAATGACGTGATGACTCATATCCCCCACAACCCCCAGGACCCACACACACACAAAAGAACGACCAACTGAACCAGGTTTGGGTTAGTTAAGATTCTCAGCTATCCCAGAAACAAATTATATCCTATTGGCTCAACTACCTTAGCATTCTCTCTTTACCCCAAAAGATAAATGAAACGAAATTAACTTCCTTAGACATTAACGTTACCTTTATCCTTAAAAAAAAAAAACTTCCTTCGACATTTACATACAATTTACAGTTTGAAACATTTTCTATTCTTCTTTTCCAGATTAGTTAAAAGGAGACGTGACAGTGCTGTTCCAGCAAGCCGTACTCCTGCCATTACCGATCTTTGCTACTTTCATTCCTCCACCACTTGTCACAACTCCGTCGGCACAACTCATGAAATAACAAACAATATCCATAATTGTGATGACCTACTATGGAATGGTATACTGCATGTGTTTTCCATTGATCCTCTTGTAAACTGGACCAACTCACCATGATCTGTCTCCTCCTTTCCTTAGGAATTTATCATTGGCATTGCATCTCCAATTGTATAGAGTATACCAAGTTTCCTTTTTTTCAGGTCGAGCAGGGGAATAGATCAAGAAGCCATTAATATACAGCAAGATAGTCTTAGCAGCAGAGGACACAATTACAAGTGTTGCTTATACCTCGCAAACTCTAACCCCAATCTATGCAACATGGATCAATTACCTACGAAGTGAAGATTGCGACTTAACCTTATTCCGCGCATGAACTTCCTTCCTTTAACCTGTTCCAACAAGTTCTCTATAGAAGGAATCCAGGGAGACAGATTTGAACCCCTCCAAACATCCTCCCCCACCCCCACCCCTTCCCCACCCTATGTCCCCCATCTACTAGATAGATAGTCATAAATTCCATAAGGAATTTTTCCAGCTCCTTTCATTCCAACTTGAAAGGCCTTTTGACAGCTTATAAACAAGTGATACCCTGCACAGGCTCCTTGAGTAGACCTGGACACAATAGCTTCTTTACTAATCACCAAAGTATACAGCCATGGTTATTCATTTTTCGGTATTAGTCCATTATATGACATGTTCTACCAAAATCATATACACCTTCCACAACCAACACCAAAGTCAACCCACTCAATGAATTCCTTTTATTTCATAATTCTTCTCCATAAACTTACCCCACTGGAGTTGACATTGTAAACACCTAATTTTAGCACCATTTTAATTTCTCCTAAAGTTGACAATTTAGCTTAATTTTGGTTTATTTTTACAGATTTCCCGACTTCGGTGCATTTTCTACTTGCATCTCTCATTCACAAAATACACCCCCCACACCCAAAAAAACTTCCTCTATTTGCGCATTTTAGTATTAATTAATAACCTAATCAATTAATTAAATTAATTAATTAGCTTCAAAAGTCTTTAGTTTAATTAAGTTTAACATAATTTTTTTTTTTTTTTGGATAATTAGTACTGTTGTATTCTTCAGCATTAAGGAATGTTAGCCACCTCCAAAAAGATTACACAGTAGTAAGGTTAGACTATAAGCTTTACAGAGCACCTAAGAAATCTACCAGCTCATCTATTTCCTCTATACAATTTTCTTTGCACCATGAGAATAGTAACACTAAACAGCTCCATTTTACATCATGTATGGACTTGATCTTGTCTTGAAAACATCTCCCATTTCTTTCTTTCCAGAATGTCCACCATATACATGAAAGAATTATCCTCCATCATTTCATTTTTTCTGGCTCTTGCTACTCCCTCTGTTCATCCAACACTCATCAAGTTTAATGTAATAGTGAACTCCTAATTAGTGCACGTGTTTGAGTTGTGGATTTGGTGCGAATAGCTTAGATTAACACCTTTCACCGGTCAATAGAATTCCATACTAGGTCTTGTTTTACAGACCAATAATTCAAGAGTCAAAAACTTTCCTTTTGATTAGGGATTCAAATAAAAAGTGATTTGTTACACTAAAATTCAGTTCCAAGTGGCGACTCCGTATAAACAATCCCTTCTCAAAACGTGATTTCAAATGGAAAAACTTTTCAACTGTTTTTTAAAGGGGTGAAAACAGGGATATGAAAGATCAAACGTACGTGATGTAAACACAAACAAACAAAAACCTAACTAAATCTTGTCATTTTGTCAATGACATAGGATAAAAGAAACTAAAAAAGACCCCCCAAAAAAATGTAGCATCATAGGCAAAGACTTGGACAAGACAAAATAGGAACATAATAAAATCTTCTCACTGAAAGGCAATGTTCTACCAAAGAAATAGCATTCAATACCCACCAACAAAGCTAAACATTTAACCCATCTTTGATACTAGGAAAAGTTACAATACAAGGTTTTCGGATTTACCATTGAAACAAACAACAATGAAGATTTTTGTTTCCCCTCAACTGCTATCGAACACAGCAAAAAACAAGAACCACCACAGTAGTAACAACGAAAGAAGAGCAAAAAACATGCACCACCACACTGGTATTTCTTTTGCTACTTTTGAATCTCAGAGTTGCTGCCCAGATTTGCTAGGGAAACAGATATTATATAGGGTGTCAAGAATTAGGGCTTGGGGAGGGGTGGGGGTGAGGGAATTCCAACCCCCTCCTCTCAAAATCAGCCAATAAGAAGCAGGAAAAGTATAAGCCTATAGGGGAATCCCAGATTTCAATTTGCTCAATCGGAGCTTACCCTATTATTCCTGCTTATTTTAGCCCTAAGATTGTCCTCAAACAGGTGTGAACATAGCTGTGTAGTATAATCCAAGTTTAACTTACCATTAGACTTAACCAAAACAAATTATATTGAACCCTAACTAAAATCATACCACCAAACAGGGCCGTTCAAAAAATTTTTGTAACCAATAACCCTAACCGAAAAAAAGATATGGTCTATCAGTTAAATGGTTTAGTTTTTCTTTTACCGAGTTATCGGTTCACAACTCAAGTTGTCCAAATTTCTTAAAGGGTCAACTGATAACCTAGTAGTAAAAATGACTTAATTCCAACCATCATCAGGTGGCCACTAAAGAGCCTTCCTACACCTTTGTTCATAGACCAAAGAGGACACATGAAATTCCACAAGACATGTTTTTTCCCTCAACTGTGACAGCCTTGAATCCAGCATTTTAATTCAAATTAAGAACGTTCTGTTTCTCTCAATTGCGATTAAATTCACATTTTAGTTCAAATTAACAGGGTTCACTTAGCACAAAACGAAAAAACCAGCTAATGACCAAGAATCGAATAACCAGTAGTGGAGCTACAATGGTGGAAGGGTGATCAGTCGAACATTATGTCATATATATAGATCAAATATTGTTGCAAGGACTAAAATTTGAAAGGAGCTACAATGGTGGAAGGCTTTGGCTATATTTTACACCTTTTAGAACATGCCTTCCAATTAAGAACTTTTATTCATCTTACCATTTAATAACTCATAATCAAATCTTAGTAACTAAATATTTGAAGCTCAGCAAACTTTTGAAATAGCACAAGCTAATGTGGAAAAGGCTGAAGGAGACAAAAAATATATTGTGAAAATTTAGTTCTTTATGTAACGAGGTTTTTTAAACAAAAAGACGTCTGATTTTGTCTTCTGCTCCTTCTATTTCAATTTGTTTGCCTCACTTTCCTTTTTTTTTTTTGGGAGAAAAGGGTAAATGTCTCACTTTTCTTTTTAGTCCTTTAGAAAAAAAATGTCACTCTTCTTTTTTGGCAACTCTTTAAAGTAATACCATACTGCACAAATAAAGAAAGAACAATATTTTCTTCTTCTTTTTTTTTTTTTGTTGGTATTTTATGAATAAGAGATGCAAGTAAAAAGCTCACCAAAACGGAAATCAATTAAAATAAACTAAAAATTGAGCTCAAAATTGTCAACTTTAGGAGAAATTAAAATAGTGCAAAAATTAGTGTTCACAGACATGTTTGATGAGAACCCAATGTATGGTGACTCCAATATTTTATAATGACAAGCTTCTAGATGAAGCATTATCCTCTTATGCGAACCTCCACAATCACTAACATAACAACACCACATTAAAAGTCGATAATTATGTATTCTCAATCCTCCCTAATAGATGGAACTGTTATATGTTTACAATATACCAAATGAAATTAATTTTTGCTCTCATTTTACTCCTACAAGAAATCTGATAACAGGAAAAGCCTGAAGGTTGTTCCCGCCCCGGTCGGGGGAGATGCCAACCATCTCTCCTTTCTACGAACACAAACCTGCTGATAGCACTAGATGGCATGCAACAAAGTAAATACCTTCAATGTTAGACAGGGTAGCCTTTTTCTCAAACTCACTGCTAGTCTTGGCTTCTTATGTTGTTAAGCAACTATTCACATAAATAGAAACTTTTCCCAGTACTCTATGCATCCGCATTGCAGAGCATGAATTTTTTACTATGATTTCAGGTAAGTAGAATGTGGTAGAAAGACTCAACTTAGAATATTCTCTCTCACAGTCCCTCTAATATCCAACTTATTTTTTTCAAAATCGATACATTTTGGTTGTATATTATCCAAGTAATTTGTGCCCCTAAAGTTTTGGTTCAACAGCAAAAGTAGGAAATATGGCAGATGCACATCACAAGTTTGAGTCCTAGTTGGTAAACCAAGTCTAGTGTTTAAGTGAAGAATGAATATGAGCAGCAGACTTATACATTCACTAAATTTACGAAACTGAAAACAGCCAATTTCTCGATTATCAAGATTATAGTCCAAGCAATTTCTTCAACTCCCCCACCTTTCGGGGTGGCCCAGTGATTTGGGCTTGGGACTTCCATGTTGGAGGTCTCAAGTTCGAAACCCCTCTGCCGGCGAAAGCAAAGGATTAGCCTTTTGGGTCGAGCTCGTCACACCGGGCTTGCCTAGTGTGTGTTACCTCTTCTGTGTGGTTTGCGAGCTATTGCATAAGAGTAGGGTTTTATCCTGTGCGCACCCAAAGGGTAGCGGCTGCGGGTTCCCCTTGTCATAAAAAAAAAACAAATTTCTTCTCAAGTCCTCCATCCCATAATCTTGAGGATTACTTGGTCTCATTCCACAGGAGCCTGACTCCTTACTTTTTGCATACCTGGGTAAAACACCATCATTTATAAGTTTATCGTGCTGAATGGCAGGAAAAGTTTCACATAACAGAACATCACCTCTGCCCCTAAAAACTGAAACTACCATCTGCATAGAAATCCTCCAATCTTATATTGGCTATGTTATAAAGTAATGTGGTCTGAATTGCCATCCGTCCCATATTTGATTAAAATGATGGTCCTCCAAAATGCTTGCTCTTCCACTCCAAAACAATTTCTTCAGTAAGCCCTTTTTAACAGTATAGAATCCTTCAAACATGCCAGCCCATCTTTTATAGCGGATTCTTCAGTTCCAGCAACTGACATTGCTTCTCTTCTCTTACCCCACCCCCCCAAAAAAAAAAAAAAAGCAATCTCATAACAAGTTTTTCATTATAACCTGAAAACTTGAACTCATGCCTCAACTCAAGTATGAAAAATGTAACCCATTCATGAGATCGTGTTGAGGGAGACGAATGAGAGGTGTTCTCAAGATAGGTCCAATTCTATTCAGAAAGTTAAATGGAATTGTGCTGTGTCATTTTATTTTTGGTGTCAAGAATGTACAGAGGAAACAGATCAACTTGTAGATTTACTAGAAGCAATGTAAGTAAGTCCTTTTCTTGCTTTACCTTTTTTCCCATATCCATAATATGGAGGAATACAACAGTAAAACAACAACATACCCAGTATAGTCCCACAAATAGGGTGGGGAGTGAATACAATAGCACCAGTTTAAAAAAATCATCTTCCGAACATTAGAAGTCAAAAGAAAAAAATGGTACTAGTTGAACCTTGAGATAGAAAGCCATGGATATGAGAAGGGCTTCTTTTCTAAGCACATCAAAGACAATTTTCAACAGCTTCTACAGGCTATTGCCCAAAGGTTTTCACTCCAACAGTAAAAAAATGATAATAATTATTGCTCAGATTTCAGGTTTTCTTCAACAAAATGAGTACTAGCAAAGTTAGAGATCAACCAGTTGATACTCCTATTGTTTGATGGCTTGAAAAGCTTTTATACCTGCCTCCTAAGACCCTACTTTATCATATCATAGATCACCCGCACAAGTTGCAAATATGCAAATTTTGCTCCACATGAGTAGGAAGTAGCACAAGCAGGAATCGAAGAAAGAAGAGAATCACCACCCAAAGAAGCCACTTCTTCTAAATTTCCAAAAGACGATTAAAATTCATTCCAAAAAAATATGATCATTTCAGACGAAGTAATATTATAATCCAAAACAATATGATCCTTCATATATTAAAAAAATTTCACGCATGGAACATTACTCCATCTTATAAATTAAGTTATTTGCTAATAAACCTTGTCTACCAACCCGACTTGACAAGAAAAACACATTTCCATCAAGTCTTGAAAGACTACACTGTTTGAACATGAGGCCCTTCAGAATGCAAACAGAATACGCGCTGTTGGCACTTTAGTAGTAACTGAGGAATTTTTTTTGACTCCTTCTACATGCAACTCAACATTGTATGAAGGCAACAAAAATGCATCTCTTGAAAAATGGTCTAAAAATTCCAGGAAAACTATCCAAATTGCACACAGCTTCTTGCTGGAAACTTCCCAAAAAATTCCATATTTCTTCCTAAATAACGGCCTAAATCCAACAAATATGTGAAGTTGAACTTGAGTCAACACTAAACCCTTTGAGAAGAAAAGTTTCTATATAACTATTTTCCAATTTTCTCAAAGTAGCCCATTGTCCTTGATAATTATAATATTTACAGCATACCATTCTTCTAGGAATTGATCTGATTGACAGATAGGGTAAAAGCTCAGCTCATCTCCAAATCAGTCTGAGTCGATTACCTGAGTCCTTTGCACATATCAATTTAATCAGATCCATTTCGCTCCAATACTATATAATTTGTCCTTTCGGCTATATAAAATGATTTCTAAAACCCGAAATTTTCTTAATCACACACTCATTCCTACATTGACATACAGTCTCTAACCAAAGACCCTTCAAAAGCATCAAATCTTTTGTCTATAGTCTTGGAAAATACCTAACCTAATAATTGCAACATCAACAACTAAACCTTAACCCCAGCAGTTGCTGTGCCTTTATGGATTGCTCCTATAATGTTTTGTTCTCAGTCAAGTCAATATTAATTCCAAAAGATTGTAGGTTTGAGACTTCAAAGTTTTTTGGGGGGTAAGTTCACAATAAAAGTTTCTTTCCTTGCAAAGGTCTCTTTTTCTTGCAACCTGTACAGGGAGTAACTTCTATATATCACCTATTAACTTTGATGTTACTAGATGGTCTTCAGAATTTCAGAAACATGTAGCTTTTTTGACTTGAGTTGAGTATTAATTTAAGGACTTGTTGAAAAAAAGCACGACTTTGGTCAGTTTCCCCAGATCTTGAAAATAAAGGTGGTTTCCACATTCCAGAGTACAAATTTTAAAACCAAACTTTAGATTCACTGCAGCTTCCCCAAAAGCAAAGGTGATTACTTTGCATGACAAGTTAGGAGATGTTTCATCAACTGACTGCCATCAACAAAACTTCACTCCAATTTTTGAAAGGATATTTTCATATATATTTTTACACAAAAAAAATTATGTTTCTTGATCAGGGACACACATGAAAATTGATGTTGTTCACTGTAATTCCATAAATCTAACCCCACTTCTTAGAATTTTGGTTCTCTTCATATCACAGTGAAGATGATCCTACCAAATTATCTCATACATGTTCTTTCACTCTTAAGTTGAAAAAAATATTTTCACTTCTCTCGGATCTTGATAATTTTGAAAGACCTTATCGAATGAACTTCTTGAAAGTTGATTGAAGACACTTCACCCTTTCCACATCAGTCTTCAATTAATTTTCTATGTCCAAAACTGGTGGGGTAAATTTTCACATTCGACAATCACAAAGCACAAATGCTTTATCGAAGTATCAAAGACTCCCTAAATTTTCTCACTTGTATGCACATCTCTCTCAAGAAGTAGCAGTTTCTCAAAGTTGACTCTAACATATAGGCAGATCAAAAGCTTGACACTTAATTTGAACCACGAAGACCATAGAGATGATGGATAACCTAGAATAGATAATACGAGGATGGAAGTTAAGACAAAATGCATACAGAACAAAGGAATCACCTTGCCACTGAAATATATTCCTATTCCTAAAAAGTAAAAATTAAAAGTGATCCAATGTTGAATAGCCAGAAGGTTCCAAAATAAACTCGAAATCAGCACAAACTTATACAAAACTACATGAACAGACTCTAGCAGATCAAGAGCCTCAAAGAGACAGAAATCATATATAGATTCAAGGAAAGTAAGAAAACTGCAGGTAAAAATACCTCTATGACTATGAGAATGCTACCGTGAGAATTAAGTAAACAGGGACACAGTCTTCTAAGTATAATACCAAAAATGAAAAAAAAAAAAGAACAATCTGAATAACTTACCTAAGGAAACCACACATTAACGACTGAATGTGTCCAACATACATAATAACCTTAACACTGCAAAAAAACGGAAAAAATATCAAACATAACTAATCAGTCTTGATTAAGCTACACGATTAGCAATATAAACAAGTAACTGACACAATTCTTTCACAAAACAAAAAACACCCATTAGCCCATTTGTTTCTCCAAGGTCAAAAATCATAATAACCCCCTTCTCAAGGGCGGAGCTACACTATGTTCAGGGGGTCAAGAAAATTATACTATTTATATGATAAAAATATCTTTTTATATATATAAAGTAAATATGAAACCCCCTTCAATTAATTCCTGTGTCTACTTCATTCAAATTTTGATCCCTCTTACTAAAAATCTTGACTACGCCACTGCCCCTTCTTCTTCTTGAAGTTGGGACAGGGGTGTCATAAGGATGTCCTTCTAAGAGAATCACTAAATCAAGTAAAATCCCAACTGTTCAAAATAGTCAAATAACAAGGAAAACCCCTTAAAAAGTTATATAGTAAGCTAAAAAGGTTACCCTTTTCTTCTTCTTTTTCTAAATGATGGTAAAACCCTAGGAGATGTAGTGTAAATTTCTTTTTTTGACAAAAAAAATTTACCATGTAGTGTCATTTTCTTCAAGAAAACAAGTTATATAAAGAAAAAAAAGTTTGGTATAAAGAGAAAAAGGATTACCTGATCGGAGATCCGTTGCCGGAAGTGAAGAACAGAGCTTGAAGCTGTGATGGTGGTGGAGTTTTCCGACAGTATCTCAAACATTGGGAAGCATCTATTTGCTTTGTCTTTTTTTTTTTAATCTTTCGGTGTTCCCACGCCTGATGGGTTTGATGCTTTCTGTAATTGATTGCCACACCCACTTGCTATTACTGTACTAATAAAATACTCCATGTTTATGAAATATTTTCTTGGTTTACTTTTACTTATTTATTTGAATAGATTAATATGAATTTTTTTAATATAATTATTATATTAATTAATGTATAATTTAAATTAATGAATAAATAATTAATATTAACATAAAATTTTTAAAAATATCTTTTTGATATTTAAAACTGATAAGTAAAAATAAATATTTTTTTAAAAATATTGAATAACTAGAATAAATTAATAGTACTCCCTCCGTCCATTTTTACTTGATCCCTATACTATTTTAGGATGTCCAACAATACGTGTTCAGTTTATGAAATCAAGAGATAATTTACACTTAGTTCCTAATTTACCCTTGTTATTAATTATAGTTATTTTCCTATTACATTTTTCAATATATTGTATTAATTATATTCAAAGAGTGATTTGGTAAAATTACCCCTATTATTTACTACTTCTTAATCCATGTGTCAAATTAATAAGGGTCAAGTAAAGATGGGCAGAGGAATTATAAGAAGACTACAAATGTAATAAAAGGCAGAAAAAGAAGCTAGGAAATAAGGTTATCTTCACCAATATGGATTGTGGTGTAGTGGTAAAACTATTTCATTTTTAACTAGAAGTCTTAGTCTTAAGTTCAAGCCTTGGATGTAGTGCGCTAGATTCTCAACACCGAATGAGAACCCCCAAAAAGTTATCTTCTTTTGATATAAATCTAGTTTGTTATTTATGTAAAAGAAAAATTATTGTAAGGTGTTTTAAGCTACTTGCAATATACAAGCTATTTTGCCTGAGGTACTTAGAAATTCTCTATTTTATTAAGTGTCAAGAAGCTGCTGCAATTTTTTTTTAATAGAAATTAGAGGACTTCACAATGCATTTACTGTTTTTTCTCTTTGTAGTAATTATTAGATCATTGAATGGCTGACCTTGTACGATTGACTTCACATTGAAAATTGATGGGAACAGACAGTCCCCTACCCTTGGACTCTTTTAATCTTTTTAATTAGGCTGACAGCCAGAAACTGTGAAATACTTGTCGTTTTTGCTTTTCATTTTTCAAACATTTTCAAATCTTCCTTCTATCACAATCCCCTCTGAGCTATGATATTTACTCAGATGAAAACTTCCACTCGACATGTTTTACTCTATGTCACTGCTCCACACCCGATCTTGATAAGTGAAATAGTGACAAGTAAAAATGAATAAAGAGAGTATAAACCAATGAAAATAATTGTTTAACACTTATTTATCAATAAATAAAATTTAAACCCTGTTCAATTAGAATGTCTGCCGTACTCTTGGGTTATGAGACAACCTTTTCGTAGAGTACATGTTTAAAACGCCATTCATGATAGCAACACCAACAGCTCCCGGCAACATTCTGATTTAAGCAATAGAAGTTATCATTCTAACAAGAAAAGAACACCAACCACCACCACAGCCACCAGTACCATTACCAATTAATTAAAACACGCAAGACTGTCGGGGAGAGGGAGGAGAAATCATGAGAAAATAATGTAATATCATCGTTAATGACTTAAATATATGAAACTACAATTTATATCAGTAACCTGAACGTGTTCACTATCTATGAAGCGAAAACAACCAGTAAGTGTACCTATTGATACTAACAGTTGCAGAAAAGACCAGAACCAAGAGATCAAAGAAACAGAATTTTAGCAGGCCGCATTTGGTCTACATATAGACTTCAAAAGAGATGCTGCAATGCTTGAAAGAGGGAGGAAGAAAAATGTTGGTTCTGTACAATGATGGAATTGGCATAATCATAACTTGATAACATTATGGATATAGATTCAACTGTGATTCCTAACTATATAATGTAACATGTCAAGACGTACATTTTCTTCTACTGTCTAGGTTTTAGGAATTTTTATTTTCACCCTTTTTCTCTGAAGAAATATGAGTTGCAACCTAATTTATGTGAAAATCAGCATGTAATAGTAATGAGCCAGACAACCTTCACTATTCTTCAAATCATGCATCAATGCTTGGGCCTGGGTATGCTGGTAGACTCATTATCCTCTTGTCAACAACTGGACCTCCAACTGTAAAATGATAGAGACTCTGAAACTTTGATCCTTTCAGCCCAAGAACTTCATGTACTGGCAACAAATTCGCAAAAGGTGACAGATTAGTTACTACAAAAATCCAATTAATCAAGTCGAATAAAGTTATCAACTCAAAACACGACACCACTTGTTATTTAGCTAGGAGAGGAAAAGGGAAGATGAGAAGGGGCACAATAGAATGAATAGATATACTCACTCACGTCAAATGACAAGATTTTGAAGGATGATGATATATGCTTGTTCAGGTTCACATTTCACTGATACAATTACTAAGACGTTTTGTGCTTCAGAAGTAGTACATACGTTAAGTTTTCTATGTGGCAGATTTCTACGAAAAAACAAGGTGATTTAAACAGAATTTAATGAATTGTCTTTACAATTACACTAAAAAATGTATGGTATGAACCACAATAAGCGAACCCTACAATCAGATTATGATAGACTAACACCTGAATGCATGTATCAGAAAAAAGGAAACCTGGCAGTCTCTAACTCTACCTTCAAGAATGGATTGCTATTCAATTCTCATTCAGGATTCATGATTTTCTTTCTGGCTAACCTGTTAAATCTACCTATTTTAGAAAAAAGAGTGGCGGCGGTTCATGCTTCAGGTACACAATGACCAACTCTTTCCTTTCAGCAAAGAGCTGCTACAATTTTTAAACTAATAGTCTAGTCATACAGAGGTGAACCACAGAGTCTGACTTATAAGAATTTTTTTCTCTTCTGTGTGCTTATCTATTTTCAATTCTTTTCTTCCCTTCTCTTTTTTTTGATTTTTTTTTTTGGGGGGGGAAGGTGTGTCATTGGTGATGGGACTGATTAGTGCAGCATTACTCAAGCTAATAGCTGGGTTCAACCTGAACTGAATGGATATGACATGCCAAATTCAGGTTGTCATTTCCCTTTTACCTTTTTAGGGATGCCTTTTTGTCTTTAAGACGAAATAGGCAGTATCTGGAATCACGTCACAAGCTATCTTTTTTCGCATCTTAAGCAGAAATAATAATTCTGAGTTGTTACTGAGTTCAGCTTCCATGAAATTATTACTAAAAGAGATTCCATGAGATTCCACAAGGACAGAGACTAACTATGGCAAGTGCAACTGTGCAAGTCTGTGGCCTATACTTTATTACAAGTTAAAGAGAACAAGCGAGGGTAGGGAGGATATACCAGGATCGTCAAAGAAACAACCGATCCCGGTAGCAGAGATGCCAACTGCATGCGATTCAAGATACAAAACTTGTCCAAGCACTCCTGTCTCCCAAAATAGCCGTGGGTACATCCAGGAGCCCTTGTTGCGCAGAGTGGGCTCGAAGTGTGCAATCATACCCAAGCTGAAGCAGCCATCACCAGCAATGTCCTGTAAAATAAATATCCATAAAAAAGAGGTCATTGAAGCATCACAAGCAATAAATGAGCTTGATCTGAATGGAAAGTCCAGCTAGCATCACAATTATACATAATATGACATTTGAAAGAGAGACAAAACAAAAAAAAGATCATCTCCATTTGCCATCAAGATATATTAAGTTGGACTAAAGTTTGTTTTACCCTTGTCTTTAGCTTTATTTCACTGGAAGACACACATTGATCTCTAGTTGAAGAATGAAAACACCTCATTCAAATATACTCAGATTTCTAGTCTACATAATAGAAGCATTTTATATGAACGAGAGCGAAAAGAAATAAGATTTTTCAGTTACTCAACCAAGATTCCTTTTACAATGGTAACAATTAGTTATAAACCTTTTCAATTTTTATAATGCCTACCTTTTCAAAGAACTTCTGCCACAATGACAATACTACAGGAACCATAAGACGAAATAATGGAGAAGTTGTGGATAAAATTGAGGATATGAAGTGAAAAAATGTTACGTTACTATATCTTTTGGTCCCAAGAATATGATCACAAAATATGCGCTGAATCACAAAGGTATAAGCTATCTGCAAGTATGACCGTATATTCATATCAAAGAACAACAACAACAATTGAGTTTCAACCCCAAACTAAATGAGGTCACCTCTGTGAATCCCCAATATCTGTTCGAATCCATTTGGTCCTGTTTCATTCCAGCATTTATAATTTTTGATCCCAGATAATATGGCTTATCAAAAAACAAAAAAAATCCTCACTAATATGATCATATTAAAGAGCAGAAAATATGTACCTGATGGCATGACAATTGTTTTGAAAGCTCCCTGCAGTCGCCTATTGCCAGCTCATACAGAGGAAGATCATCAGGACAACCATCTGGTTTCACCCATTTAAACTCAGCTCTAGTTTCTTTCTTAAGATCATCCAGATGGTTCTCATTTCTCACCAAAAAATATAGTCCTTTTGGCAAGCCAACAACTCTATGAACAAACATAGCAGCATGGACTTCACTATCCCAAGCAAGTGACCTAAATGGCAATGCCAGTTGCCTAACATGTTTCTCTCCACCATGTGAACCAGAAGGCACACAATGCAACAATATCTGATAAAATGTTTCTTTAGACATTACAGTAGAACCATCCATATCAACTGCACTCCTACGCTTTCTAACCACTTCCCTTAAACTTAAATTCTTATAAGAGCTTTCGCTAAATGTTCCACTACTCTGAAATGGATCAACTACTGATAAATTAGCCATTGTTAATGTCTTTTTCGCTGCTTCAGCTGTTCTATATATAATATCCCAACAAATATGCTCTTTACTAAGCACATTAGGCTTGCCCTTCCAATCCAAACCTGAAAACTCTGAAATAGCAGAGCGCAACTCCTTATAATCCACTTCAAATTTACTCAACCCACTGGGAAAAACCAGAAGAAGACAATCTGGATGCTCAAACTCAATCTCTGGCATTGCCCCTTTCAAGGGCCGAGATGGGATTTTAAACTTGGGAAAATTTTCAAGTCCTGTTAACTTCTCTAACTCCTCATAACTTAATCCATCTAGAAGTTTCACATCCCATCCAAGCCCTGCTGCTGCCATTGAAACAGCAGCAATAGCATGACCCACATCATGATTACAATACCTAAATGCCCTTTCACCATACTTCCAAGCTTCCCTCCAAAAAATAGATGATAACCCAATAAGGAAAGAATTTTCAGGGAAGAATTTTGCAAAAATCCCAGATGAGAATTGGGCTCTAATTTCCAAAGAATGCTCTTTTGGAGCATAATGAGCCACAAAACCTTTGTCTGACACTGATTCTATAGGTGGACAAATAATATACGCTTCAGTTGGATGAAGGTTTCCGCTACTAGGGTTTATACGAAGGGACCAGGTTGAAAAGCCAGTCGATTTCCAAGCTGATAAGGCTAAAGAATCGTAGAAAAACTGAGAAATTGTGGATTGCGAAATGGGTTTCGGAAAAGGGAGAGTCTTGAAAAGTGACGAGTAAAGAGGAGATTCATCAGAATAGGGAGGATGTAACAGAGGGATGAGTGGAGAAGAAATGTAACGGCGAAAAGGGTTGGGCTGATTTGCCCAATCAAGACCACGAGGACCACGAGCGTAGTTGGTGAATGAATGCTTCGTTTCTTTGTGGTACTTCAAGACTTGGGCTAGTGAAGCCTGTTTGTCTTCGTCTTCTTGTTGTTGATGGTGTTGGTCCAATTGGTGAGGAGTTGTTTGTGATGATGAAGTGGACATGGAGTGAATTGGGATTAGTTTCCTGGTGTTGGGGAAGAATACAAGAGGTTGACAGTGGAAGGGGAGAAGAATTCTGTGATGAATAAGAGGCATATTTCTTTTGTTCTATTTTTGTTTCTGCAACTGTCAAACCATATTTTGGACAGAGTCTGTTCTGGAGAAAGAATTTTGGAAGTTTTTGGAATGTTCCAATTTCTAGTTTTGAGATTGCTGGATCCAAATTAAGAGTTACTTGCTCCAAGTTACTCTCATTGGGTCGGGTTTTGATCATATTCGGGCTGCAGTTTGGTCCGAGCCATCTCGAATAAATAGGTTTTTTGGGCCTAATTTAGTAGGCCATGTGGCCCATGCACAACATGACAACATCATCGTGGGCTTGGATGGATTTGCTCGAGTATGCTGACATGCAAAGGTTAAGATGGGGCTCAATCCAGAAGCCAATAATATATAAACAGCCATATTTTTTTAATTTGGTTTAATTAATATCTATACTTTTTAATTTTGGATGTACTATTTTATATAACATTGAACAAGTAAATATATGTCTTATGTGACAATTTACATCATACATGTATTATGTTATGTATGAAATACATGTTTATTTGTTCTACTTCATGTAAATTTAAGTACTATTTATATATTCTAAAGATTAGGTAATATACTCCCTCAGTCCATTTTTATTTGTCTATTATACTAATTACTAAGAACAGATATCTAATGATACTTGTCCACTTTATGAAATCAAGAAATAATTTTACATTTAGTTTTTAATTGTCCTTATCAATAATCATATCATATTCATATAATATTTTTTAAGACATTATATTTATTACTTCCTCCGTCTATCTTTACTTGTCGTTTATTAACTTGACACAGAGATTAAAAGTAGAAAATGATAAAGGTAATTTTAACCAAATCACTGTTTGAATTTTTAAAAAATATAATAAGTTAATTGCATAAATTGGACAAGTATTATTGATTATCTTTAATATAAAGATGAAAAAAGAAAGTATATTCAAAGGTGACTATTTCTTAATACCTATAGGAAATCAATAATAAATAACTATCATTGAATAAAAAAATTATATGTTAATTGAACTCAAATTAAAGAACAATATTATGCCCAAATAAAACTTGCATTTAACCATGATGGCATTAGAAGATGGGCATCAATTGGGTGTGTCTCAGCCGCCCAATTGCGTGAATGGCACATAGAAGTGTGTGCTATGGCATTGGAAATTGAAATTCGGCGGACTTATAGCTTATGTCGTCACTAAACACTTCCATTTTCTTGATTATGGTTGCCACCAACAAAAGTATGTTCAAATATTTTCAATTTGTGATTTTTACTTCAAGAATCATACGTGAATTTACCTAACGATTAAAGATACATAGTTAATTGTTGTAACACTTATATAATTGAACTTTCGAAATTACTAATATCTCTAGTACAGAATATTTTTTTTGGTTAGATAAAATATTTCATACGGTATGTTTTATGAAATAATTTTCGATTGTCTTGCCTGTTTCTTACTTGCTAGAATAGTTTTCGATTATCCAGTCTGTTTCAGTTATCTGTTTCTTCCCCTTTATTATGTGGGATCAATAAAAAATATTTCGTAAGCTTTTTAATTTAATCTTTTCAAGGTAGTTGCGTATTGACGTGTTTATTTTGACTGCTTCATTATATTTTTTTTAGCTACTTCAACTATAATTTTACAATATTACCCCTAATAAATCATTTTTCATATCATCCTGATAAATTATTTTAAGCATATACATGTCAAAATTAGGACAAAATAAATATAAAATTGATTCTTCTGTTTTTAAGTTGGACAAATAAAATTAAATAATTATTTTAATAATTTTTTGATGATTATATTCGTATTAAAAAGAAAATACTTTAAAAAAATAT